>JAWQFJ010005552.1:0-11863 GCA_034096865.1 Theodoxus fluviatilis | reverse complement strand
CCTACTGTACGTATCTGTGCATTATATTCACCTGTTACAAGTTGTACAAAATAGATTTTAGGAGCGTCTTCATTATCCTGAGCGAAAACAAATAATGAGTTTTCCAGTTTAGTTGCTGTTCCACCTCTACTCTTCGCGTGCGTTTTTGATCCCACAACCTTACATAATGTGAGCTTAATTCACCACATTTATACAAATCTCGTTTTTGATCAATTGTGAACACATTCGTTCGTCTTTTGGAACTGTTCATAACTTTCTCCAAAGAAAATACAAGTTCTCATAGTTTGGGTTTGTGCTCAAACGAAGACAAGCTTTGGTTGGAAAAAGCGACAAAAGTAATTAATAGACCACGATAGTTCCAGCATTACATGATGTTATATAGTAGCTCCACGTGATCGTAGTTTACGATTGTTAATGGCTGTTGCAAATTTGCATGTCAACGACGCCATTCTCTAATGGCCGCAAGCGAGAATACACACACGATCACTGCAAGACAATGCTTTATTTGGAAGCAAGGATATTTTAAATAGCAATATTTGCGACAA
The DNA here is from genome assembly GCA_034096865.1 of Theodoxus fluviatilis. Lineage (NCBI taxonomy): Eukaryota > Metazoa > Mollusca > Gastropoda > Cycloneritida > Neritidae > Theodoxus > Theodoxus fluviatilis. The sequence goes on along the minus strand of JAWQFJ010005552.1, from coordinate 11,318 downwards.
GTTGCATTTACTCACAATTGAGACATGTCATCCTTTCTTTTACAAAGTGGAGCTGTTTTCTTGTATCATCTTTGGTGCTTTCTCGGCAGACGTCTATTTCTATTCTTGAGGAATTTGCGTCAAATTGCTAGTTTAAAAGTAGTTTTTTCTCCATTTAATGAAATAGCACTTTGCTTCATTCTTTGGAACAGGGTTTCAATTGAAGTGTGGGGAAAATATAACTCAGATGCAGACTTTGATGTAGATTTTGCCTTTTCAAAATCATCACTCAGACCAAATTTCTGGAACAACAAACAAAAGCCAGTAAGAAAGAGAGTGCCTGAAGCTTCGGGGGAAACGGAGTGGTAATAGCGGTGGAAGTGCATTGTAAGTCTGAGAGAGAAGCCAGCATAAGTGTGTCGATGTAAAGGGCACTGGGACACAGTGACGCCGAGGAGGGAGATCTGAGGAGACAAGCCAGAGGCTGCCATACTGCCTTGACAGGAACATTTCACTCCGTCTGTACTCGATCTACCGCAGTCCTGGTTACGACCAGATTGAACCAAGAGAGAGAGAGAGAGAGAGAGTCTCCTTGTCATCCTCATTATCTGTTAATAATCTTTATCAACATCCTTATCTGCCTCATTCATAATCGTTGTCGTCATCACCAGAATTGCAACAGTAGATTCAGCAGCAGCAGCAGCAGCACAAGAAGAAGTGACCACAGAGTGGCAGGAGAAGATCATCGTCGCCGCCATTTTCACATACACTCGCCACTTTCGATGTTCCTGTTATTTGTATTGCTCTTATCGATGCCATTATTATCGTCATGGTATTGTCGTCTTATTGTTGTGCAACACAGAACTTTTATGATATATTTTTCTCTTTCTTTTCTCTTCCTCTTTTACCCTTTATTCCTGCCCACTATTCTTTCCATCTTTCGTTGGAGAAGGCTGTCATAATATTTGAAAAATGTGGGCGTGGGTGTGATATGCAGCCCTTACCAGACTAACCTTTCCTCCAGCCACACCGGACCGGAATACTCTTTTCCCGTCCCCAGTTATCCCATTGCAGGCCTGGCTGCATGGGAGATCTCATGACCTTTCCCATTCCCCGACAGTTTCAACACGCCCCATCAGAAATGCCGCCATAATGAAGACCCCAGCCAGTGTAGCACTGCTGGAGGCGCTGAAAGCCCAGCAGCCAGGGGCTCCAACTGATGAGAGGAACATCGAGTGAATCACTGCATTGTACCACAGGAGAAACACACTTCTTATAGACATACATCAAATATACATGTATAGCTTTTACAAATTTGACAGCTGCATTTAAAACCAGTATTATGCTGTAAAAGCATGTCTGTCACGAACCTTACTAGCCAAAAAAGACATCAGTGTTGCAGCATGTTTCTAATTTTGATTATATATTCTGTTTTCAAAATAATATGATATCTATTGTGGTCCTCTACTCCACAACGAAAATATGACATCTTGAAATGCAAGTTTAACATCTGATCTCTTCATCCATCTTTGCAAGCAGAACTGGGTGATAACCTGTTAATGTCACATTAGGTCCGCACCTCCGTCTCCATCTCTTTCGAGTGTGTTGATGCCGTATACGTGTGCCGTGTCTTATTGGTTTACTGGTTTCGCCTGTGTCAAGTTGTTGCTGTGTTGTGTGCTTTGGGTTTGGTCTACTTGTGTGCTTATGCATTGTATGTGTACTTTGCTTGAGTTTGCTTTACTTGTGTTTGGCATTATTTATATGTTTCATGTCTTTCATGCATGTAAAGCGCTTTGAGCATGTATATGAAAATGCGCTGTATAAATAAACTTTATTATTATTATTATTATTATTATTATTAGTAGTAGTAGTAGTAGTAGTAGTAGTAGTAGTAGTAGTAGTAGTAGTAGTAGTAGTAGTAGTAGTAGTAGTAGTATTGTTATTATTATTTGCAACACCTACTAGAATAGCTAACTGGGTAATTTCAAACTAGAAGCACAATGCTAAATTCACAGTCGCAACTGCTGCACCAGTGTAACGTGGAAAACTTTATCGTTGCGCATTTCTCTTGGACAGTATTAATAAATGCGGTGATATATGTATGGTGCTAACCCTTAGGGAAAGCCTAAATGTGGGTCCACTTTGTCCATTTTCAGAATGTATGACCAATTTTGCACATTTCATTCATTCAGTTGGGATATCTCATAACTGAAAAGTTATATGATACTTGTAGAGGTATGAATAGCTGAATGCGAATAGCGTAATTCAATTAGAATGACGGAATACCCCTTTGGAGCCAATACGTCACTGCATTTATTATCATCTTCCAATGAATACGCAATAGACTTTTTTTTACACGACTGTACTTTTTCGCGCAACACCGGTGTTTTGACATGATTCTATTTTAGAATAGGGTTTCCCAGCTTTCCACAAGGGACAGAAATAGAGAACCTGTGAGTTGACCAGTTAAATAATGGTATTTTATACCAGTCTGCACTGACATTCTGATGGCATAAGCATGTGCTCACAGCAATGTCACTCGCAATACGTGCGTAGTCCTGAACTGGCTCGCGTCATTCAGGATGACAGTGCGCCAGTTACGTCTTGACTCTCGCCCCTTTTTCTAAGCCCCATAAGAAAACTGATGTGCATGCACCTCGTTCACGTACCACTCCGTGGCATCTGTCTTGATCGCTACCCTGGATTTCAGTCTGCAGGGCAGTGCTTAGGGTAGGAGTGCTTATTCTACTTCCTTTTTCTGAACTAGTCTATTTTCAAACAAGGAAGTTGGCGAACATTTTTCAAGGGGATAAGAGAGTTAATGTGTATTATTGCTGTTCCGAAATAAAACCCGTTCGCAATGCAACTAGATGTATTTAGTCCTCTCAGCCTCAATGCATTCAGACGCATGCTGCTATAACTGTAGACATGAGCTGGTTTGACTAGACTTAAACGTTTTTAGTCTTATATTTTGACTGCTGCTGGAAGGAGGGATGGATGGGTAGCGGAGGTAGGGAATGTCAACACTCGCGTCTGACGGTGGAGGACTATGGAAGAACTAGAGAGGACACAACTCTGATGGTCAGGAATTAGGTTCAGTTTCCTCAGACAGCTGAGGAATTCAACATTGAAGTTTACAGTGGCTAAGTCTACGCTGACCCAGCACACCTTGGGCCAAACCTTGGAGGTCTGATCCTAGTTTTGTCTTGTAATGCCTCTGTCAAGGAGCAGGAACCAATAATTTTCTGGACATACAGGCTCACACACGACAGCTTTACGAAGCTGTAGTAAGCACTGCCAGTCACAAACCTTTTAGCCCTCCAAATTCAACATACAACTGTGTAAGTTTGGAAAAAAATGGATTTATTGACCCAAATTTGTTCAATTGGTTCCAGAATTAAGTGCTGTGAGAGACAAAATGGTATTCAACAACAATGAACAGGCATATTTGTGATAAAACTAATGACATGAGACACCCACCGCCTTGCCCTATGCTTTCATTCCTGCGACCTATAACTGTCTCAATATATAGACGTTCACAGTGGAAACGGAATATAGGGCAAAAATATAGTACGTTGGTTCATGACAATTATGTTTGTGATATAAAACTGTAAATGATACTGTAATAAGTTGTAAACACGACGGCTGAGTATCAAAGAATGACATGTATATAATTAAGTTTAAATTTTGAACATGAAGTTTTAGAGATATTTGGTAATGACATTCTACTTTCATATATGTCTTCAAGACGGTTAATACCTCTAATACTGATGTCTTCCACAATAGTTCTTGCATGCTACAGCAACATGCCAACTAGATCTGTGGTGGTCAAAATGAGGAATACATGATGCATCACTGTACAATAGTAAGTTTTAACATAAAATGTAGACAATGACAATGTACAAACAGTTTACACAGTATTTACACGCATACTCTTCGTCGTTGCATTATCACCACTAACAACATGATAACGCTAGTGTCCATTCATTTCCTTCTCAAAAGAGAGGAAAGAGACCCGTCAACAAATATGACCAAGACTGGCAGGTGCTACCATCTTCAAGGCCAAGGGGTGCCTAGGACTGCACTGTTCCAAGTTCACGCTCTCACTGAGTATTCTGCCGTCTTTCGAGGCGAAAGTTTCTGCAGGCTTGTAACCTGGTCTGAAAGTTACACATGCTCTATGGTGGATAACTTTTCTATCTGAAGGTTGGAGAACTTTGGTTTATCTTACCCAGCTTAATCCATTAAACTCCGAATGAACATGTGCAGTTGTCCAAATACTACCTATTTTTCAATGAGTAGTAATGTTTGATGTTCTTCAAAAGAAATGAGCCCTAACGTACTCTAGGCTCTCATAACGAAAACAAAGTCATGATACTTGTTGTGCAATACAGCATAACTACTAGAAGAGTAAATGTGTTGATCACAATGTCAGAAATTGCATTAGAGTTACAACTGCACGTGCACTCAGACCAGAGCTGCAGCCATAACTATTTGACTAGAGATTTGTTGGGACCATGCCTCAAGTCTCTGCATGAGCTGCCCTATCATTAGTTTATACTGTAATCAGTCTTTATCACAGAGACAAAATGAGATGGTGCATTCCTCAGTGGAAGACTTCTCTGTGGAGCAAGGGGAACTGTTCATTGTAGTTCTCGGGGGCCTTCTGCTTCATGGCCATCAGCGCTTTCGAGTGTTTCTGGTTGACGGCCCGGAACACTGGGATAGTGTTCATCAGCTTTGATAACTGGCTGCCAGGCTCTGCAAAACAAAAACAGGAAGGTTAAGTCTGGGGTCCAGGTAAGAGTTATAGCCAACTGCAAAAAAAATGTCAGGTTCCGTTAGAGAAATGGAATGTCATAATGGAGTTACTTTAAAAGATCCTATAATATTTGTAACAAGGGGAAGATCATGCCCAAGCACTTCTTTATATCATTTCAGATGACATAGAAAACATATTGATACTGTGATACTGTGTCTCTGTTAATGTACCCAAGAGGTACTGAATGTGACCATATGTGTATGATAACCATGCACTCTGGAATTGAAAACGGTTTCGTAATGAAGCCTACTATATATATCGCTAGCAATGAATCTGATAATTTAACTAGGAGTTTATGGGTCTTAGGTGCGACAATATACAGAGAAAATATATCAAAAGCTGGGATGGACATAAGACACAAGCCTGTATAAATCGAAGGGTGACGTACCTGCATGGTTCTTCCTGATGAGACAGTAGAGTGACTGCATGAGGAGAGACTGGATCTTCTGAACCGTTTCTGTACTCTTCAGTCCTTCACGATCTGCAACGACAAGTCAATCACATTTATAAGACAAAAATAACTTGCTCAACGTAAAAACAAGTTCGTTATTAATGTATAATGTGATTACTGTTCAAATGGAAGGTAGGAGGTGATCTATTAAAGATATCTAAATGGGTACATTTTGAAAAAACAAACGAAGATATTTTATGTCTGCTAACTATTTGAACATTATGCACCAGAAATACTTTTATATTTCCCTCGCATGAATAATCAGATGATTTCCATAAAACAAACAGCATAGAGTTGGAACACTCCGGACACAGAGCAGAGCAACAGAAAAGGTAATCACCTGGGCAGACAAAGAGGACGGATGTAAAGAGGCCAAGCTCTCCGTCAGTCAGACCCAGGGGGTTGAAGCGGGCAGCGATGGGGAAGAACTCTGACAGGAAGGCTCCCATGGGCATGGCCTCGATCACCTGCCTGTAAGACACAGATAAATAATACTGTTATTCTTTTCAGTTCAGAACACCTACAGCTTGATTTTTGAAGGAAACACATTAAAAAACTTGCCATTTGCAAATTTACACTATAATTGTGGGCTGTGGTTGTATCTATATAAGAGGTTAACTTGATTTTCAACATCACTTTAAAATGAAAATTCACACACACGCACACACACACACACACACACACACACACACACACACACACACACACACACCTCCACCCCATTTCACCCCCCACCCCAAAAAACGAAATGAATAAGAGAATAGTATGCTTACTTCGGACACTTCATCTGGTGTCCCGGGTCAATCATGATTTCATTGACGTGGTCCACCAGCATGCAGAACCTGGCCAGCATCACCTCAAAGGATCCCTGCTTGATCAGGTTCATCTGGTCCTCTGGCTCCAGCACAGCAAACCCTGCATGCAGACAACAACACATGTGTTAAGGATGAACCATGACAACAATATAAATGATAGACACGAATTAAGACGACAACACTGATAAGAGTGATAAACAACATGGAGCCATTAGCGTACTTATCTCACAATAATTTTAAGCAAAAGGGCGAACCACTGAACGTATCATACATATACTTTAACAGTACATTTACACATTATTTATGCGCAATATTAATCTTCCCTTGACACGCTTCACAGTGTCTATTCTTCGGAACAATTAAGATCTAAGCTCCACGGATTTATTCTATTGTAAGAACATGAAGATGTGTAAAGATGTGTAACTTACAACAAATATACGGCAGTTTGAAACATCAATGTCTCTTAAAAACGTACGTAAAATTAATTTTAGTATATCCAGGTCCTCTACATATTTGTAATTTAAACGAATGTAGACATATTTCGACATTACTTCTGCCGTTGAATACAAACAACAGTGAAAAAGAACGCCACCTGGAAGACGTTTGCAGAAGGCCACGGTCTTGGCAATTTCGGGCGCCATGTTGGACGTGAACTGCTTCCACATTGTGGAGGGATCAGGCTGCAGAGAACGAAAAGCAAAGGTCATTTTCTCCATCAGGCCTCTGGTGGTTACAAATGAAAGACCAAAGCCTTGTTATAGAACAAGGGCAAAATAAACATTAACTGTTGGTGTATCGCGTGATACTTGATACGATACAGTTTTAAAACACTCCAAACTTATTTTAAAACGGGAAAAGTTGGGTTAAAAACCCTACTAAATTTCAGGTCAGTTTATTAAATAAATGAAAAACAATCACACACTCACACACACACACACACACACACACACACACACACACACACACACACACACACTTACACACATACTTACACACATACATACTTACACACATACAAACATAAACACACACACACACACTTATGTACCCACACATACACACACACGAGCATACACACCAACACTAACACACACACACACACACACACACACACGTCCACACACACGTGCACACACACACGCACGCACGCACACACACACACAAGCATACACACACATACGTGCACACACACACACACACACACACACACACACACACACGTGCACACACTCACACACACACACACACAACACACACACACATACACACCGACACATACACACACGCGCAAGCACACACACACACACACACACACACGCACATACACGCGCGCATTCACACACATACATTCACACACGCACATGCACACACAAACACACATATGCGCACACACGCACACACACACACACACACACACAAACACACACTCGCGCGCACGCACACACACACACACACACACGCACACAACACAACACACACACACACAAACACACACACGCACACAACACACACACACACGCACACAAAACACACACAAACATACACAAACACAAACATACACAAACACAAACACACATACATACACGCACACACGCACACAATCACACGCACACGCACACACACACGCACACACACGCACACACACACACACACCTCACACACACACGTCCGCGCACACACACGACATGCACACGCACGCAAGCACGCACACACACATACACACACACACACACACACACACACACCAGCGCCACCCACCAGGGCTGAGCTGAGCCGCTCCCAGGCCTGGGCCACTACAGGACGCGTGTTGCTGCAGGTGTGGAGGTGGCTCTGGACCACGGCCTGCGTCACCTGCTCCACCAGGAGGACCTGTTTGTCCGCCAGAGGGCTCTCCACTGTGGACAGCAGCTGCGCCATGCCAGGGAAGGCCTGCAGGACAGAGAGACGGGCATCAGGTGATAGCAGTTTCAGAAGCGGAGTCAAAGGGAGGTGCTGAGACAGAAACATCGCGCTAGACGTACATAGCATTTCATTGACGTTAGCGGTCGAAGCGAGACAGGTTAATCTGTTTCCTATAGAGTTGATATTCAGGTCCTCTAAATTTTGAAAGGCTATAACAAATTAAAAAGCATCACGACGACGATAGCAATAAACCTTCCTCTCTAGTTTTTAAAAAGGGATGGAAATGCACAACTTTCGTCCAGAAATGACGAGCTCATGTCACCCAACGACTTTTAGCAAACAATTAAAAGCTAGATTGAGGTTCTGTGTTTTACAGTAGATCATTCATACAGTCAATACCTTTTATGAATCAATAACGAGTACCCAAGTCTATGGATAGAGACAGTCGATAACCATCTTCCCACCCACCTGCACATTGCCACAGGGATTTGTGCTGGTAATGTTGCCTGTGGATGTCTGTGACGCCACATTGCTTGCTGAGGTCTGCGTGTTGCCATAAGAATCGGTGTTGCCACTGTTGTCCATGGCTTGAGAGTTGTCAACCCTGGCGGAAGTGAGGGAAGCCGGGGACCACAGGCTGGACAAGGGAGAGGCCGAGTAAAGAAAGTTCTGCAGCAGGTCCGACCTGAAGGCACTGCTGGGCTCGAGAAGCTTCTGTAGTTCTGCCATTTTGACTTGGGAAGTCCGAGCAGGAGGATCAGTGGCAAGGGGAGAGGTGAAGCCGCGCAGTATTTCTGCTTGGAGAGATTTTTAATTTGCTTTGCTCTGTTTCCGCACTCGCTGTTTCTGTAAATAAAACGCAGAAATATATCATCAGTACTGTGAGGAATGTCTGAGATACAAACAGTTGATAACTTTCGAAGATAGCCTTGGCTTACGATTGGACATGGGCGTTGGTTATTCAAATGCCTGTAAAAAGAATTAATCGCAAGGGAATGTACTAGCTTCGAACCAAATGCATTCTGCTGCATTCTCTAAATCGGAACTCAAATATTTCATCATGAAATGATGAGAAATCAACTGCTACTGAGTGCTAGCTAATGTTTACGCCACGGAAGTCGACATATGCACTGGTTACGACAGTCCTGAAAACCGAGCTCTCGATCCTTGGGAATAAACGAAACTTTCAGACAAGGTCGTGTGCTGTAATCCCCATATAACATTCGCCTACTCTAGGAGGGATTACAAACCTACAGCACGAGCCAGATAGCGGTGAAACTAAGCGAATATTGAGGAGAAAAGGACAACATTCTTTACTAACGAAAGTTTGCGAATGTTTCAGAGGCTGGATGGAACAAGAGAAGAATCGCAAGAGCTGAAAATTCCAGTGCGCCGTGAAAGGAATCAAAAACTAGCCGGCCCATTAACTCCAACTTTGTCAAGCACCAAGCGTGACAGGGAGATAGGGAGATATGAACTTACCTGTGATCAGTTGTTATGAGCAGGTCGGTGGAAACCGTAGAGATAGTGGAGAAAAAAACGCCATTTATAGAAGCATGGCCGGACCAGTCCATTCAACAGTTAGGGGGGTGTAATGGTTTACGGCTGATCAATAAGAGATTACGCAGACTAAAACGAAATGTGAATGTGACAAGTGCAGACGCTGGAGAATGGAAAAATAATTTTGGGTTCATTTGCGCTCCAGAGGCATTCATATGTCGCCAAAAAATACAACATCACCGCCACGCCGAGGCAGCACGCTCTCGCAGAAGCCTGCCACCCCGTGCATTAACCTTGGACTCGGACAGGAAACTTGGTCGGCATACATTAACTGACATCCACTCTCTCACAAGCAGCAAAGACTCGGACAGGAAACGTGGTCGGCATACATTAACTGACATCCACTCTCTCACAAGCAGCAAAGCTTTTACGATATGGCGAAGAGCTAAGGGAGAGAACCTAGTGGAGGCAGTCGCAGTGACAGGTTGACATTGAGGCAATAAACCGCCGTGATTGGTGCTTCCTCCCTCTCATTCTGAACACAGAGATCTCAGCCACGCTGAATGCCTCCCCCTAACACACACACGCGCACGCGCGCGCGCGCGCGCACACACACACACACACATACACACACACTCACACACACACCATACCATCATGTCGTGGCTGTAGGCTGACCACATTCCAGCGATAGTACTGCCTAGCGTCAGCGCCTTCTTATCACCATATCACACCCTCCCCTCTGCCAAAACTTCATCTCCATTCCCAATCCCCCTTCTTCAAAGTATTCCATCCCTGCGAAGAAAATTGTAATGCAGCTTAAAGAAAGGGGATTACTATTTATCCCTGCCCGAAATTGTGTTTCCTTGAAAAGCAGACGAAATTAACCCCTACTCTTGCAAAGCGCCGGTTTTCTATATGTTGTGGAAATAAGTCATGATACGTAGTGACCCGTTTTTGAGAGGCAAAACTATTCCTCAGATGATTCACAAAGTCACGCTGAAAGCTTGACGACTTTTCAGGATGTGAAACTGAAAGTGAGTGCAAGGATTCTTCAATGAGTAAATGATAATCTTACTAATGATTCTTTCCAAGATATCACTGGGATTTTCTACTGTTGAACTAATTTTATCAAAGTGCACACATACAGATAATTGAAATATACATAGCATCGGTATTTGAGTGTGGAAGTCAGATTCATTTGAATGTTTTTCTGCATGATATATACATCCATCGACCATGATGTTTTCAATATATTGCTCCATGCAAGACCATTGATGCACAGAATCACATAATTCATCAGTGCACATGTTCTTTCTCTCTCTCACTCTCTCTCTCTCTCTCACTCTCTCTCTCTCTCGCTCTCTCTCTCTCTCTCTCTCTCTCTCTCTCTCTCTCTCTCTCTCTCTCTCTCTCTCTCTCTCTCACCTCCCTCCACACTTACTCATACAATTCTCAAATTCTTTCTGTTTTCGTGTCTAGGGGTATCACTAGTAGAGGGGGGATAATTGATTCACTCACTCTCGTCTCACGCTCGCATGACGTGACACAATGTTCATCAAAGATTTTCTTTAATCAGACTTAATCATGAGTAAAATCAAATTCAATGTAATATGAATGAAAATATCAATAACTTCTGTCAGTCTACTCTTTGTGACTGAAAAGTAGAGGATTAATTTTACTGACCCAAAACCAAAGTTGACCCAAAGTTACTCACACGCTCAAGCAGATAGACGACGATGATTCTCTAATTTTCCACCGACGAAAATTTCTGCCCAAAACGATGTCCACTCAGAAATGGGCATTCACAAGTACACTCTCTCTCAAGGCTACACCTCAAAAGGAG
>JAWQFJ010005551.1:5000-11876 GCA_034096865.1 Theodoxus fluviatilis | reverse complement strand
CCTACTGTACGTATCTGTGCATTATATTCACCTGTTACAAGTTGTACAAAATAGATTTTAGGAGCGTCTTCATTATCCTGAGCGAAAACAAATAATGAGTTTTCCAGTTTAGTTGCTGTTCCACCTCTACTCTTCGCGTGCGTTTTTGATCCCACAACCTTACATAATGTGAGCTTAATTCACCACATTTATACAAATCTCGTTTTTGATCAATTGTGAACACATTCGTTCGTCTTTTGGAACTGTTCATAACTTTCTCCAAAGAAAATACAAGTTCTCATAGTTTGGGTTTGTGCTCAAACGAAGACAAGCTTTGGTTGGAAAAAGCGACAAAAGTAATTAATAGACCACGATAGTTCCAGCATTACATGATGTTATATAGTAGCTCCACGTGATCGTAGTTTACGATTGTTAATGGCTGTTGCAAATTTGCATGTCAACGACGCCATTCTCTAATGGCCGCAAGCGAGAATACACACACGATCACTGCAAGACAATGCTTTATTTGGAAGCAAGGATATTTTAAATAGCAATATTTGCGACAAGTTGCATTTACTCACAATTGAGACATGTCATCCTTTCTTTTACAAAGTGGAGCTGTTTTCTTGTATCATCTTTGGTGCTTTCTCGGCAGACGTCTATTTCTATTCTTGAGGAATTTGCGTCAAATTGCTAGTTTAAAAGTAGTTTTTTCTCCATTTAATGAAATAGCACTTTGCTTCATTCTTTGGAACAGGGTTTCAATTGAAGTGTGGGGAAAATATAACTCAGATGCAGACTTTGATGTAGATTTTGCCTTTTCAAAATCATCACTCAGACCAAATTTCTGGAACAACAAACAAAAGCCAGTAAGAAAGAGAGTGCCTGAAGCTTCGGGGGAAACGGAGTGGTAATAGCGGTGGAAGTGCATTGTAAGTCTGAGAGAGAAGCCAGCATAAGTGTGTCGATGTAAAGGGCACTGGGACACAGTGACGCCGAGGAGGGAGATCTGAGGAGACAAGCCAGAGGCTGCCATACTGCCTTGACAGGAACATTTCACTCCGTCTGTACTCGATCTACCGCAGTCCTGGTTACGACCAGATTGAACCAAGAGAGAGAGAGAGAGAGAGAGTCTCCTTGTCATCCTCATTATCTGTTAATAATCTTTATCAACATCCTTATCTGCCTCATTCATAATCGTTGTCGTCATCACCAGAATTGCAACAGTAGATTCAGCAGCAGCAGCAGCAGCACAAGAAGAAGTGACCACAGAGTGGCAGGAGAAGATCATCGTCGCCGCCATTTTCACATACACTCGCCACTTTCGATGTTCCTGTTATTTGTATTGCTCTTATCGATGCCATTATTATCGTCATGGTATTGTCGTCTTATTGTTGTGCAACACAGAACTTTTATGATATATTTTTCTCTTCTTTTTCTCTTCCTCTTTTACCCTTTATTCCTGCCCACTATTCTTTCCATCTTTCGTTGGAGAAGGCTGTCATAATATTTGAAAAATGTGGGCGTGGGTGTGATATGCAGCCCTTACCAGACTAACCTTTCCTCCAGCCACACCGGACCGGAATACTCTTTTCCCGTCCCCAGTTATCCCATTGCAGGCCTGGCTGCATGGGAGATCTCATGACCTTTCCCATTCCCCGACAGTTTCAACACGCCCCATCAGAAATGCCGCCATAATGAAGACCCCAGCCAGTGTAGCACTGCTGGAGGCGCTGAAAGCCCAGCAGCCAGGGGCTCCAACTGATGAGAGGAACATCGAGTGAATCACTGCATTGTACCACAGGAGAAACACACTTCTTATAGACATACATCAAATATACATGTATAGCTTTTACAAATTTGACAGCTGCATTTAAAACCAGTATTATGCTGTAAAAGCATGTCTGTCACGAACCTTACTAGCCAAAAAAGACATCAGTGTTGCAGCATGTTTCTAATTTTGATTATATATTCTGTTTTCAAAATAATATGATATCTATTGTGGTCCTCTACTCCACAACGAAAATATGACATCTTGAAATGCAAGTTTAACATCTGATCTCTTCATCCATCTTTGCAAGCAGAACTGGGTGATAACCTGTTAATGTCACATTAGGTCCGCACCTCCGTCTCCATCTCTTTCGAGTGTGTTGATGCTGATATACGTGTGCCGTGTCTTATTCGGTTTACTGGTTTCACCTGTGTCAATTAAGTTGTTGCTGTGTTGTGTGCTTGGTCTACTTGTATGCTTATGCATTGTATGTGTACTGTGCTTGAGTTTGCTTTACTTGTGTTTGGCATTATTTATATGTTTCATGTCTTTCATGCATGTAAAGCGCTTTGAGCATGTATATGAAAATGCGCTGTGTAAATAAACTATATTATTACTATTATTATTATTATTATATTAGTAGTAGTAGTAGTAGTAGTAGTAGTAGTAGTAGTAGTAGTAGTAGTAGTAGTAGTAGTAGTAGTAGTAGTAGTATTGTTATTATTATTTGCAACACCTACTAGAATAGCTAACTGGGTAATTTCAAACTAGAAGCACAATGCTAAATTCACAGTCGCAACTGCTGCACCAGTGTAACGTGGAAAACTTATCGTTGCGCATTTCTCTTGGACAGTATTAATAAATGCGGTGATATATGTATGGTGCTAACCCTTAGGGAAAGCCTAAATGTGGGTCCACTTTGTCCATTTTCAGAATGTATGACCAATTTTGCACATTTCATTCATTCAGTTGGGATATCTCATAACTGAAAAGTTATATGATACTTGTAGAGGTATGAATAGCTGAATGCGAATAGCGTAATTCAATTAGAATGACGGAATACCCCTTTGGAGCCAATACGTCACTGCATTTATTATTATCGTCCAATGAATACGCAATAGACTTTTTTTACACGACTGTACTTTTTCGCGCAACACCGGTGTTTTGACATGATTCTATTTTAGAATAGGGTTTCCCAGCTTTCCACAAGGGACAGAAATAGAGAACCTGTGAGTTGACCAGTTAAATAATGGTATTTTATACCAGTCTGCACTGACATTCTGATGGCATAAGCATGTGCTCACAGCAATGTCACTCGCAATACGTGCGTAGTCCTGAACTGGCTCGCGTCATTCAGGATGACAGTGCGCCAGTTACGTCTTGACTCTCGCCCCCTTTTTCTAAGCCCATAAGAAACTGATGTGCATGCACCTCGTTCACGTACCACTCCGTGGCATCTGTCTTGATCGCTACCCTGGATTTCAGTCTGCAGGGCAGTGCTTAGGGTAGGAGTGCTTATTCTACTTCCTTTTCTGAACTAGTCTATTTTCAAACAAGGAAGTTGGCGAACATTTTTCAAGGGATAAGAGAGTTAATGTGTATTATTGCTGTTCCGAAATAAAACCCGTTCGCAATGCAACTAGATGTATTTAGTCCTCTCAGCCTCAATGCATTCAGACGCATGCTGCTATAACTGTAGACATGAGCTGGTTTGACTAGACTTAAACGTTTTTAGTCTTATATTTTGACTGCTGCTGGGAAGGAGGGGATGGATGGGTAGCGGAGGTAGGAATGTCAACACTCGCGTCTGACGGTGGAGGACTATGGAAGAACTAGAGAGGACACAACTCTGATGGTCAGGAATTAGGTTCAGTTTCCTCAGACAGCTGCGGAATTCAACATTGAGTTTACAGTGGCTAAGTCTACGCTGACCCAGCACACTTGGGCCAAACCTTGGGAGGTCTGATCCTAGTTTTTGTCTTGTAATGCCTCTGTCAAGGAGCAGGAACCAATAATTTTCTGGACATACAGGCTCACACACGACCAGCTTTACGAAGCTGTAGTAAGCACTGCCAGTCACAAACCTTTTAGCCCTCCAAATTCAACATACAACTGTGTAAGTTTGGAAAAAAATGGATTTATTGACCCAAATTTGTTCAATTGGTTCCAGAATTAAGTGCTGTGAGAGACAAAATGGTATTCAACAACAATGAAACAGGCATATTTGTGATAAAACTAATGACATGAGACACCCACCGCCTTGCCCTATGCTTTCATTCCTGCGACCTATAACTGTCTCAATATATAGACGTTCACAGTGGAAACGGAATATAGGGCAAAAATATAGTACGTTGGTTCATGACAATTATGTTTGTGATATAAAACTGTAAATGATACTGTAATAAGTTGTAAACACGACGGCTGAGTATCAAAGAATGACATGTATATAATTAAGTTTAAATTTTGAACATGAAGTTTTAGAGATATTTGGTAATGACATTCTACTTTCATATATGTCTTCAAGACGGTTAATACCTCTAATACTGATGTCTTCCACAATAGTTCTTGCATGCTACAGCAACATGCCAACTAGATCTGTGGTGGTCAAAATGAGGAATACATGATGCATCACTGTACAATAGTAAGTTTTAACATAAAATGTAGACAATGACAATGTACAAACAGTTTACACAGTATTTACACGCATACTCTTCGTCGTTGCATTATCACCACTAACAACATGATAACGCTAGTGTCCATTCATTTCCTTCTCAAAAGAGAGGAAAGAGACCCGTCAACAAATATGACCAAGACTGGCAGGTGCTACCATCTTCAAGGCCAAGGGGTGCCTAGGACTGCACTGTTCCAAGTTCACGCTCTCACTGAGTATTCTGCCGTCTTTCGAGGCGAAAGTTTCTGCAGGCTTGTAACCTGGTCTGAAAGTTACACATGCTCTATGGTGGATAACTTTTCTATCTGAAGGTTGGAGAACTTTGGTTTATCTTACCCAGCTTAATCCATTAAACTCCGAATGAACATGTGCAGTTGTCCAAATACTACATTATTTACAATGAGTAGTAATGTTTGATGTTCTTCAAAAGAAATGAGCCCTAACGTACTCTAGGCTCTCATAACGAAAACAAAGTCATGATACTTGTTGTGCAATACAGCATAACTACTAGAAGAGTAAATGTGTTGATCACAATGTCAGAAATTGCATTAGAGTTACAACTGCACGTGCACTCAGACCAGAGCTGCAGCCATAACTATTTGACTAGAGATTTGTTGGGACCTTGCCTCAAGTCTCTGCATGAGCTGCCCTATCATTAGTTTATACTGTAATCAGTCTTTATCACAGAGACAAAATGAGATGGTGCATTCCTCAGTGGAAGACTTCTCTGTGGAGCAAGGGGAACTGTTCATTGTAGTTCTCGGGGGCCTTCTGCTTCATGGCCATCAGCGCTTTCGAGTGTTTCTGGTTGACGGCCCGGAACACTGGGATAGTGTTCATCAGCTTTGATAACTGGCTGCCAGGCTCTGCAAAACAAAAACAGGAAGGTTAAGTCTGGGGTCCAGGTAAGAGTTATAGCCAACTGCAAAAAAAATGTCAGGTTCCGTTAGAGAAATGGAATGTCATAATGGAGTTACTTTAAAAGATCCTATAATATTTGTAACAAGGGGAAGATCATGCCCAAGCACTTCTTTATATCATTTCAGATGACATAGAAAACATATTGATACTGTGATACTGTGTCTCTGTTAATGTACCCAAGAGGTACTGAATGTGACCATATGTGTATGATAACCATGCACTCTGGAATTGAAAACGGTTTCGTAATGAAGCCTACTATATATATCGCTAGCAATGAATCTGATAATTTAACTAGGAGTTTATGGGTCTTAGGTGCGACAATATACAGAGAAAATATATCAAAAGCTGGGATGGACATAAGACACAAGCCTGTATAAATCGAAGGGTGACGTACCTGCATGGTTCTTCCTGATGAGACAGTAGAGTGACTGCATGAGGAGAGACTGGATCTTCTGAACCGTTTCTGTACTCTTCAGTCCTTCACGATCTGCAACGACAAGTCAATCACATTTATAAGACAAAAATAACTTGCTCAACGTAAAAACAAGTTCGTTATTAATGTATAATGTGATTACTGTTCAAATGGAAGGTAGGAGGTGATCTATTAAAGATATCTAAATGGGTACATTTTGAAAAAACAAACGAAGATATTTTATGTCTGCTAACTATTTGAACATTATGCACCAGAAATACTTTTATATTTCCCTCGCATGAATAATCAGATGATTTCCATAAAACAAACAGCATAGAGTTGGAACACTCCGGACACAGAGCAGAGCAACAGAAAAGGTAATCACCTGGGCAGACAAAGAGGACGGATGTAAAGAGGCCAAGCTCTCCGTCAGTCAGACCCAGGGGGTTGAAGCGGGCAGCGATGGGGAAGAACTCTGACAGGAAGGCTCCCATGGGCATGGCCTCGATCACCTGCCTGTAAGACACAGATAAATAATACTGTTATTCTTTTCAGTTCAGAACACCTACAGCTTGATTTTTGAAGGAAACACATTAAAAAACTTGCCATTTGCAAATTTACACTATAATTGTGGGCTGTGGTTGTATCTATATAAGAGGTTAACTTGATTTTCAACATCACTTTAAAATGAAAATTCACACACACGCACACACACACACACACACACACACACACACACACACACACACACACACCTCCACCCCATTTCACCCCCCACCCCAAAAAACGAAATGAATAAGAGAATAGTATGCTTACTTCGGACACTTCATCTGGTGTCCCGGGTCAATCATGATTTCATTGACGTGGTCCACCAGCATGCAGAACCTGGCCAGCATCACCTCAAAGGATCCCTGCTTGATCAGGTTCATCTGGTCCTCTGGCTCCAGCACAGCAAACCCTGCATGCAGACAACAACACATGTGTTAAGGATGAACCATGACAACAATATAAATGATAGACACGAATTAAGACGACAACACTGATAAGAGTGATAAACAACATGGAGCCATTAGCGTACTTATCTCACAATAATTTTAAGCAAAAGGGCGAACCACTGAACGT
>JAWQFJ010005551.1:0-2500 GCA_034096865.1 Theodoxus fluviatilis | reverse complement strand
TAAATAAAACGCAGAAATATATCATCAGTACTGTGAGGAATGTCTGAGATACAAACAGTTGATAACTTTCGAAGATAGCCTTGGCTTACGATTGGACATGGGCGTTGGTTATTCAAATGCCTGTAAAAAGAATTAATCGCAAGGGAATGTACTAGCTTCGAACCAAATGCATTCTGCTGCATTCTCTAAATCGGAACTCAAATATTTCATCATGAAATGATGAGAAATCAACTGCTACTGAGTGCTAGCTAATGTTTACGCCACGGAAGTCGACATATGCACTGGTTACGACAGTCCTGAAAACCGAGCTCTCGATCCTTGGGAATAAACGAAACTTTCAGACAAGGTCGTGTGCTGTAATCCCCATATAACATTCGCCTACTCTAGGAGGGATTACAAACCTACAGCACGAGCCAGATAGCGGTGAAACTAAGCGAATATTGAGGAGAAAAGGACAACATTCTTTACTAACGAAAGTTTGCGAATGTTTCAGAGGCTGGATGGAACAAGAGAAGAATCGCAAGAGCTGAAAATTCCAGTGCGCCGTGAAAGGAATCAAAAACTAGCCGGCCCATTAACTCCAACTTTGTCAAGCACCAAGCGTGACAGGGAGATAGGGAGATATGAACTTACCTGTGATCAGTTGTTATGAGCAGGTCGGTGGAAACCGTAGAGATAGTGGAGAAAAAAACGCCATTTATAGAAGCATGGCCGGACCAGTCCATTCAACAGTTAGGGGGGTGTAATGGTTTACGGCTGATCAATAAGAGATTACGCAGACTAAAACGAAATGTGAATGTGACAAGTGCAGACGCTGGAGAATGGAAAAATAATTTTGGGTTCATTTGCGCTCCAGAGGCATTCATATGTCGCCAAAAATACAACATCACCGCCACGCCGAGGCAGCACGCTCTCGCAGAAGCCTGCCACCCCGTGCATTAACCTTGGACTCGGACAGGAAACTTGGTCGGCATACATTAACTGACATCCACTCTCTCACAAGCAGCAAAGACTCGGACAGGAAACGTGGTCGGCATACATTAACTGACATCCACTCTCTCACAAGCAGCAAAGCTTTTACGATATGGCGAAGAGCTAAGGGAGAGAACCTAGTGGAGGCAGTCGCAGTGACAGGTTGACATTGAGGCAATAAACCGCCGTGATTGGTGCTTCCTCCCTCTCATTCTGAACACAGAGATCTCAGCCACGCTGAATGCCTCCCCCTAACACACACACGCGCACGCGCGCGCGCGCGCGCACACACACACACACACATACACACACACTCACACACACACCATACCATCATGTCGTGGCTGTAGGCTGACCACATTCCAGCGATAGTACTGCCTAGCGTCAGCGCCTTCTTATCACCATATCACACCCTCCCCTCTGCCAAAACTTCATCTCCATTCCCAATCCCCCTTCTTCAAAGTATTCCATCCCTGCGAAGAAAATTGTAATGCAGCTTAAAGAAAGGGGATTACTATTTATCCCTGCCCGAAATTGTGTTTCCTTGAAAAGCAGACGAAATTAACCCCTACTCTTGCAAAGCGCCGGTTTTCTATATGTTGTGGAAATAAGTCATGATACGTAGTGACCCGTTTTTGAGAGGCAAAACTATTCCTCAGATGATTCACAAAGTCACGCTGAAAGCTTGACGACTTTTCAGGATGTGAAACTGAAAGTGAGTGCAAGGATTCTTCAATGAGTAAATGATAATCTTACTAATGATTCTTTCCAAGATATCACTGGGATTTTCTACTGTTGAACTAATTTTATCAAAGTGCACACATACAGATAATTGAAATATACATAGCATCGGTATTTGAGTGTGGAAGTCAGATTCATTTGAATGTTTTTCTGCATGATATATACATCCATCGACCATGATGTTTTCAATATATTGCTCCATGCAAGACCATTGATGCACAGAATCACATAATTCATCAGTGCACATGTTCTTTCTCTCTCTCACTCTCTCTCTCTCTCTCACTCTCTCTCTCTCTCGCTCTCTCTCTCTCTCTCTCTCTCTCTCTCTCTCTCTCTCTCTCTCTCTCTCTCTCTCTCTCTCACCTCCCTCCACACTTACTCATACAATTCTCAAATTCTTTCTGTTTTCGTGTCTAGGGGTATAACTAGTGAAGGGGGGTGATAATTAATTCACTCACTCTCTTCTCACGCTCGCATGACGTGACACATTATTCATCAAAGATTTTCTTTAATCAGACTTAATCATGAGTGAAATCAATTCAATGCAATATGTATGAAAATATCAATCGATTCTATCAGTCTACTCTCTGACTGAAAAGTAGAGGATTAATTTCACTGACCCAAAACCAAATTTGACCCAAAGTTACTCACACGCTCAAGCAGATAGGCGACGACGATTCTCGAATTCTCCATCGACGAAAACTTCTGCCCAAAAACGATGTCCACTCAGAAATGGGCATTCACAAGTACACGCTCTCTCTCTCTCAAGGCTACACCTCGAAAGGAG
>JAWQFJ010005547.1:50000-56047 GCA_034096865.1 Theodoxus fluviatilis | reverse complement strand
TTCAAGTGACCTGCCTTCAAATGTTAATCGTTTCAGTGTAGAAAGCATATGGCGTGAAGGGATAGAAAATGTTCTCTCAAATACTTCCTGTCCTGCACATCGTATGTCCTGGCATTAACAGGCCGGAGAGGCTTCGGATATCTTCGAGTTTTTTTCTTTTCTTTTTAAAGAAAGTTTATTTCAGAATTTAAAAAACCAAAATACCGATATAGATAGAATAATACAGCGTAACATCACTGTCGCTCTCTAGTACACAACCAAACTCTAATCATTACAATTCAAATAAAGTTACGATGATAGTGCATGTAATAATAACAAGTCATGGATAGAAACATTAACTATAAACTAAACTAATGTAATATTAATATCTGGAACTAGATAGCTGATGATAGTTAGTGGAATAAAAGATGAATAGATTAAAAAAAATTAAAGGAACAAAACATGTTCTGCACAACTTTTTCCACAGATGTGTGGGACATGCCCAGCGATTGAGGTCGTCGGCGATCTCAACTAAACCACCAAATACATCACGTGATCGACAAAGCAGCCAGAACAATCAAGTGATAGGACAGAGCACTGTTCACACCAAAGTGATCTGCATGTACCTCGTCCCAAATCTGCGGGTGGTACATCAGCCGCTAACAGTGGATGTGTCACTCATGGGAACCACAGGAGTAGTGCAAGAAACGTGTAGTCGGGCGCGGTTCATGTGTGAAAGGCGTGCAGACTCCATGTGTCCAAGCAGGGCTTGGGGAGCCCGACACTATCTGGGGTGTGCTCACTCGTGTTCCGTCTGTGGTCCACGCGTGGGTCACTGGGGTGGGAGCACAGCAGGAAGTCGGAGTCACCCCAAAGTCAGACGCGGTCAGAGAACATTCTTCCGTTGCCGTCGACTTCAGCTGAACCCCTTCCAACGGCTGTTCTAGCTGCTGGAGGAGTTGACTGCGGGGTACGGGAAGCAAGCTAGGAATATGGATGGAGATCTGGTCCTGGGAGTTGTTGCGTTTTCTCGAAATTTGGAACAATTGGCGAGCTGTTCTTGATTTCTCCGCACCATATCCGTGATCTAAGAAAACGGATGAAAGTATGCATGTGATTGCGAGGAGTGTACCCATTGCAATTGATCGTTTGTACGAGACATGTTATCGATAAGCAGTTCACAAACGTTACAGACGTTACGCTTCTTGTAATAGTGTGACTCTGTAAGCACAACCGCAACAAACCAATCATGATCAACGACAACATTATTGAACGCTAGCTGAAAAGGGTTGACGAAATTTTAAAGTGCAGTTAAAAATTAAACGAATGGATTCACATGATGTTTTGGTTTAGTCTTAACAAATATCTCTTGGCCTTCCCGAGAAGTTTTTTTTCAGACCTTTTTTCCAGACTGGACAGATGACAACCATTGGCAACTGGCTCGACTTTTATGATGTGTTCACAACATGGACGGATTAATTATTTCTACGACATTTCTCCTGAGGATCTTATCCCCGCCCAGTGATTTCCAGATCTACTTTCGTCAAGGTAAGACTGCGATGATCGACGCTGTCTATCGTCGCCACAGTAGAATCTTCGTTGCGTCTTGAGTAGGCAATTGTGTCGAGTGTTCCCACCAGTGGTGAATCTGTGTCTAAATGGTGCAAAGATTCAATTCATTCATTTCTCACTGAAGACACCTGATACTATGTTTTAGACATGGGGCGGTGGAGGATGCTGTACAGGAAGAAAGACCGTTACCGTCAACAGCAGAAGACACAACCTCAAAGGCAGCGAGATAGTTAGAAAATTGGAGAAAGACAGATGAAGTAAATTTTTCACGCAAAAATACACGACAGAGGAGGAGGAGGGGGAGGAGGAGGAGGAGGAGGAGGAGGAGGAGGAGGAGGAGGAGGAGGAGGAGGAGGAGGAGGAGGAGGAGGAGGAGGAGGAGGAGGAGGAGGATGATCAGGAGCAGAAGGAGGAGCAGGAGAAGCAGGAGGAAGAGAAGGAGGAAGAGATGCAACAGAAGGAAGAGCAGGAGCTTGAGGAGCAGAGAAACAGCAGAAGTAGAGCAGGAGGAGGAGGAGGAAGAGAAGAAGCAGCAGCAGCAGGAAAAGCAGAAAAGCAGAAGAGGACCAGGAGCAGCAGCAGGAGAATAAACTACAAAGGAATTTGCACGGAGGGCAAAAGGAGCAGCAAGATCCGAGGAGACGCTGCCGTAGGTGCTAGAGAAAAGGCAGTTGAAAGAAGGAACGATGTGGAAAGTACAAAAAAATGATCGAGAACCGAGATCCAGAAAATGGAACAACAGGACATGCTCTAGTAGGTGAAGCGCAAGTAAACACAGAGCCACTGATAGAGAAGTGGCTGGGTACTCAGGTTAGTCTTGAACAACGATCATTGTTGGCACAGTTCTTCACTTTGGGGGCTTTCTTGTCATCATTCAAACCTTCTACTGTATGCCATTTTAGTTCCGCACACCTGGGACTAGCTAGGCGAGCATGCTTTGGGGTTGGACGATGTGTGAGGCGCAATGCCTTGGCACTATCCCTGGGACGAGAAAGATCTGAGTTTATTTAAATATCCTAGCTTACAGAAAACCGGCACTGCAGCATATTTGACCTTCGGACACTTCAACGGTTCCGGTCCTCAGCACCGTACGTATTGCATGGCTTTGAGTGGCCAGTGAGACCTTTGGATAAACTTTTGCCACGGATCTACTGGACATGCACAGGGAGTTGGTTAACCCATACTGAAGCCTGAGGTTATCGAGAGTCACTGCTCAAGTGCACTTGCTTCGTTTCACTTAAACTGGGTTCTCGTACTGATCGACACACAGAGGACTTTTTTCTCTCTCCTTTCGAGGCAGCAAATGGGCAAACGAGTTCTCCTGGCGTTATCGGTTGCTTAGCGCTCTGGCAATGCAGCGTCAAATGCTCCCAGCACGTGGGGCACACGACACAGAAATGACAGACGCCGCACTTTTGTGCGTGGAAACATGCGTAGTAAGCGAGGATTCAAGTTGCAACTCAGTGGCAAAGGAGCGGTTGAAGCAGGCTGACACTGCAAACCAGATACGCAGTACGTGATCACGTGATGCAAAAAACTAGTGTCATCTGATTTACTCCACGATCTAGCGTTGCTGGTTTTCAACTTTCCAGTGGAGAACCAAATTCCGGTCGGAACCAGTTTAACAGAAACGAGGGTTGCAGGTTGTTCAGTTTTCGAGTGGAAAACAAAATCTTGTTGATATTCCGCGGACTTGCAAATAACATCGGAAATTGTTATTCGATTTGCTCTCAGTCTAACCTGTACTAAGGATGTCCGTTATCAATGGCCTTACTTCGCCTACACAGGCTGATAGGCCGTAAAGTTAGCTTGCTTCATTCATTCGTTCGTTCGTTCATTTATTCATTCATTCATTCATTCATTCATTCATGTGGCCGAGTGGTTAGCGCGCTGGACCTACAGTCGCTTGCGGCCAGTGGGTGCGGCGTTCGAAGCTGCGCGGTCCCCAGAGTTGCATCCTTGAGCAAGATGCTTAACTCGCATTGCTTCTCCCCACCCAGGAGTAAAACCGGGTACCTCGCTGGAGTACTAAGCACGCGCCTTCCCTACTCCTCCCCAAACGGCCCTCTTCAGGGCTACCAAACGGCCCTCCTCAGGGCTTCTCCCCACCCAGGAGTAAAAACCGGGTGTCTGCAGAATCTTCACCTTGCTGAAGGCGGCAGATTAAAGAAAGAAGAAGAAGAAGAAGATTCATTCATTCCCACCTTAACCCGGCTTGACCTTTGTCAGCATCCACATGAGCACATCTGAACCGGTCTATATAAAACGTGCATCGGCGCTATCGGCGCTATCGGCGACTATCGGCCCAGCTAAAGTTGAAACATAGTGGCTAGCTTATACTTATAGAACTCGTACTTACGTCAAATCGCCGTAGTTTGATGTTTAATTCGTCCGCTGAACGCTGCCAAGACTAATGCGATCGCCGTAGTTTGACCCCGGCCATCTTGGCCTCTATGTGCACTTGGGTGGGCTCTCAAAAAACCACTGGGCCTTCCCCAAAAGGTACTTATGGGGACACTGGAAACGATGTTTCGATATCCCAATACCCTCAAAATACTTCTACTCAATTTTGAGACACATGGGTCGCCAAAAACCAAACAAATTCAACTAAGCTTTCGGACCGCTACACACAAGCGACCGCATCACGAAGGGACGTAACTCTCGGAAACAGTCAAACTACGGCGATCTCATTAGTCTTGGCAACGTTCAGCGGACGAATTAAACATCAAACTACGGCGATTTGACGTAAGTACGAGTTCTATAAGTATAAGCTAGCCACTATGTTTCAACTTTAGCTGGGCCGATAGTTGCCGATAGCGCCGATGCACGTTTTATATAGACCCCATCTGAACATCGCTGTTCGATAGTAAACGTGTGTAGATCTGCAAATCGAGTAGTTTTACAGGAGCAACCAAGCAATGTTGCCGTCAGCTCACTTCGACGCACTACTAAGTCTAATTATCAAATTTGAGCTTGACCCGTCGTTGCGGATAGGAAATGTTTTGGGCAGCCTCGTAACAGATGAGTGTGGGGGGTTTGAGCGGGAAATACAAAATCGTAGTTACTCTGTGAGCGTCGTACAGCATCGTTAGATCTTTAATTTGCATCTCAAAAAAGGAGAGCCAGTGTAGAGCACCATGTAATATGTGACCTTTTCTCGAAAATTTCACAATACTAACTTTACAAAAAGGTGATCTTTTGAAATAATGTTTACGATCAAAGTTAGATTACACGTGAACGTTAATTAGGCCTACACGTGAGCGTTCGTGGTGTGAAGTATCTAGATCATGCGGTCATGACTGTGTGCGCATGTGAATTAACTGATACTAGACAAGTTTTGAAAGTTATGTTTAGTGCAGCGCGAAGTAGTTTTTTTTTAAATATCAACGCCTTAACGAGGAGCGAACTCCGGCTGAAGTCAATAAAATACGCCGTATCTTTCCAGCAAGTTCTGTTAGACAGAAACTACGTGTATGATACGATTTCAAACGGAATAAGGAATGTCGACATGTGAACGTTTTTAAGTCGACCAGAATTGGGCCAGAGGACTAAACGGAAAAGTGGAAAGAGACAGTAGGTCTACGTCGAACGATGTTTATACTAACCTTTCACAAGTTTTCGGAGTGCAACCTCCCTCGTTAGGTGAGATTGCAATTGTACTTGCCATTTTTAAAGCTCTCAAAAAAAGGGGTGGGTGGGGGGAGGGGGGAGGTTTCTTCTATATAGTGCTCAGCAAGGTGTAACGATATTTACCGTTAACTGCACAAAATTCATGCCATCCTGCTTTTATTTCTCCCTCCAACTCTGTCTGTCTACCTGTCTGTCTGTCTATCTGGTCTGGCCCTCTCTCTCTCTCTCTCTCTCTCTCTCTCTCTCTCTCTCTCTCTCTCTCTCATTCATCGCTTGCCTTCCCACAGTGTGATTAAGTGCTCGTGCACAGAAGAAAGTACGCACACGCATTTTTTAAACTCCAGGTTTATCTACGGTTCATGGGGAATTTAATCTCACTCGGACAAAGTTCCGCCATGAGTCAGGTCGGACTTTGTCCCAGTGTCTTGGTGTGGGAGGCCAACGGATTGTCCATCCTTCAGAAACGAAGCTGTATCGGCACATTTTGCGATAGCACCAGCCGTGCAGTCGACCCCGCGGTAAAACTGGGTCGTTGACACGGGTAACACCATCAGTTCAGGTTGCATTAGAGGCGGGATTCCCAGGGCTATGAAAGGCTAGCAAAGGCAAGCAAATCAATGGGTTTTGTTTTTGATTTTTAGTGATCGCTGTAATCATATGGAATATGCAATCTCTCAGCTCTGGTAATAAATTTAAAAAATCCACCTCCAAAACCAGACACTTCCCGCATTATTGTCCCAGTTGTGATTCCGTTTCCTGTTTGATTACAGCAAAACGCCTTCTGGGTTGTCTTTGCTAGCCTATCAGAATCCTGGGAAACGCACTGCAGGTGCTCGCGAGCGCTCGCTATGTTCGCCTCCTGAACA
>JAWQFJ010005547.1:5000-47500 GCA_034096865.1 Theodoxus fluviatilis | reverse complement strand
CCCCCTAAACTTACACGGCAAAGACAGTTTCCCCCCTGGCCCACGAAGACTGCGATATGCACTTCAGACTCAGAGCAAGAAGCGAACCAGTCAGTCGCCATTCAGTCTCGTGTGACCAACTGTGACCAACTGTGACCAACTGTGACCAACTGTGACCAACTGTGACCAACTGTGACAATGAAGAAGAGGAAAACCCCTCTAGAGTTTGGTTCATCCTTAGCAACAGAACTCCATCCAACGCAGATCGAGATACCCGTGACACATGTGCGGAATATGAAGTCATCTATTTGCTATTGTGCATAATGATGTACATAGAGACAAAGCCCAAAGCGTGTATTCATGCCTTGTACAAAACGTCATTGAAACAAGTGATTGGAGTGGTTTGAAAGTACAGTATATCATGCAAACGTGTGCCTTTCCACATCCGTTTATGTTTCCTGTTTTATGAAACTGAGATGTACTATCGTGACGTTTCTCCAAGTGTCGATTATAACTTAATTTTTGCAGTTTTACTTTGTATATGTCCTCTGTTCAAAATATTTGTCACATATCTTATTCTCATTATCATGCTTTATATGAAACTTTCTATTGGCACCTCAGAGTGATGAAATAGTCATGCCATGAGAGTAAAAAACAACATTTTAAAATAAAGTATTTGTTATCCAATATTCGATTTGACTTTCCCTTTTTCTTGCATTATCTGTGTGGTCTACATTAAAGTTTTTTTTAAAGGTCCAGATGGAAAGAGCAACAAGTATTTTCCTGACACACACAAGTATCGCTGTGTGTGAAACAAGGACAGATATTGGCCCTGGCGTGGTCTTCCTTACTGAACTTGAGCCCAATCGGCAGCTTTCCCATGCTGGGGCGGACAAGCCTACTCCGATGCCAGGCATCAAGGAACTTTTCGTCCATGACTTGCTTCCAAGGTCCGCTCCAGGAATGAATCCGACCATTCCAGACTACATGTATTGAACATCAGGCACAAATTTTCAGTGACGCTGAATGAAGACTTTACATTGATTGTACGTGGCCAAAACAGAAGCGTGAGAGTGATCGACGACGAAAACAGAAACTGTCTTGAGAACTTTAAAGAGCAAAAAGCGCTTCTGTAGACCACACAGGCATTACAGAAGTGATCTCAGTGACTGACGAATAAGTCAAGAGAGATCATATCATTCATTTAATACCTTGCATGCATGACACTACCTGGAGAGAGAGAGAGAGAGAGAGAGAGAGAGAGAGAGAGGGGGGGGAGAAAGAGAAAGATATAGACAGACGAACGGACGGATGGATGGACGGACAGACGGACGGGCGGACGGACGGACGGACGGATGGACGGATGGACAGAGACAGAGAGAAACAGAGAAAGGGACACATAAAGTAAGAATACGCTTTCAAGGCCGCGATAACGCAGAGGAATACGCAAAAGGAAGGACGCGTGAAAACACAAATGTTCACAAGCACGGACAAGCGGAAAAGGAAGTGGTAACCGTTCCACTTCAGTCATGTTCTTAAGCCTTGGAGACACTTACATGCACATGCTGAACCACAAACTCGATGCTCTTGCCCCAGTAATAACAACAAGTGAATTCATCCCACAAACTATAAACAGGCCAGAATTCAGGATTCTTAAGATGAGAGGTTCTTCTCTGTCTAGGACGGGTGGTGAGAGGTTCTCCTCAGTCTAGGACGGGTGGTGAGAGGTTCTCCTCAGTCTAGGACGGGTGGTGAGAGGTTCTCCTCAGTCTATGACGGGTGGTGAGAGGTTCTCCTCAGTCTAGGACGGGTGGTGAGAGGTTGCGAAAGACTCCAAGACTTCGCGCTGTGGGGGGGAGAGCCCAGACCCATTTCAGGACTGCAACCTTGTCAACTCACGTTTGCAGTTGTGTAACATGCCGGGTGTACTGGTCACTCGTGGTCTGCAGAGGGCGGCCTTGGTCATTCTGGCCGTGCCTGGGTTGTCAGAGGCGAAAGTGTCTCTAGCACAGTTGACAACACGTGATGGAAGGTTTTCGTCCTAAATATGCAAATGGAGGTCACACGAGAGGCTTGTGGGATAGCCGATCTGCTCCCTGACATACGCCGTTAAAGTAGCTCTAAGACTATATCGCACAAAACTCTTAACTTACTCTTGTTGAGGCAATAAAAAAACGTTTATTCGATAAAGTAAAATGTTTGTGTTGAAAGGGAAACAAGTTTTGACGTTTGAATGATTTCTGTAAAAAGTGGAGAAAAAAATAGTATCAGAACGAACTATTTTGGGCGCAATGCTTTAATGCGAAGGGTCAAGTCTATAGACCTTATTCACGCGGCGGCCATGTTAGTTTTAAAACGAGGCAGATAACGCGAACATGTCGACATGGCTGACACGTTGAAGACAACAGAGGGGTTAGCGCAGCTTCAACGACAAAATCCTTTCTGCAGTGGAGGTGATCGGCATTGTTAGATAAAAAAAACTATTCAAAAATAGTCACAATAGACTATCGTAACGTATAATTTCTTCACAATACCCGCAGAAGATAAGTAAACAAACCACACCGTACGTCCCTAGCAGACGAACACGATCGAACGCCAGCAGACAATCGAGCTAGTGTGATATAATGTTTCATGTAAAGCTCGAATGAGTGGCAGCAGTACTAGGCTATCTGGTTTACTTAGATGTGATTTTTTTTGCGTGCTAACTGATATTAGGTTTAGAGCTTGAATTTTCAATGATATTACGCATCACAACATGTGTTTGCAGAAGATTCTCCTTGGCAGTCTCAGTTGTGCATTCTCCATTGTTATTTATTATGGTTGAGTTACGAAGGAAGGCAGAAAAATAGCAAGAAGACAAAGTGACAAAGGCTATGAGAAGTGGATTGAAGTGTTTATCGACTACGATGCCATCAAAGGTTGGTACACAGTGACAAAAGTTATTTCGCTTAGAACTCTAGTGTTCGAACCAATGAAAACCACGGAAAGAGACGGCCGTTTCGTTCCTTGCCTCTCATTGGCCAGTTTAATTGTCATGAGGTCAGCGTGTGATCACGGGCGAAGCTGACCAGCTTTGGTCTATACATTTAAATTTTGTTTTGTGATGCGTAACTTTGTCACTTTGCCAACTAACTCTGATTTAGATGTTGGTTTCTTGGCATAGCCAGCTTACCATGTCGGAGCAGATGAAACAAATGAGAGCAAAGCGAAATGATCACTCGTGCACTTAAGTGTTGATGCCTGCCCGGGACACTCCCCGCAGTGTGTTTTGTTTGCTTTGTACGGTTTGAGCACATAGTTGTAAGTGTAAAAATGGTCAGTTATCAATGTAATCGGTGATTTTGGTTGTCATGAAACTTTGTTTTGTGCTTTAATGCCATTTTCTTGTCATCATCTTATTTGTTACATTACGCCAAATGCGGCAATTAAGTTGATCGTGCACTCATCGACTGGATGATCGTGAATTTTCTGTCCTCGCCTGACCAGGGAAACAAAATTGTCAATTCAAGCCAGAACTAAACAGTTATCTGCTGCCACGCATTCGAGCTTTACAGGAAACATTATATCACACTAGCTCGATCGTCTGCTGGGGTAGTGGCTATGGACCATAGTATGGTTCGATCGTGTTCGTCTGCTAGGTATGTACGGTGTGGTTTGTTTACTTATCTTCTGCGGGTTTTGTGCAGAAATTATACGTTACGATAGTCTATTGTGACTATTTTTGAATAGTTTTTGATCTAACAATGCCGGTCACCTCCACTGCAGAAAGGATTTTGTCGTTGAAGCTGCGCTAACCCCTCTGTTGTCTTCAACGTGTCAGCCATGTCGACATGTTCGCGTTAACTGCCTCGTTTTAAAACCAAAATGGCGGGTCGCGTGAATAAGGTCCATTACGCATTCATTGCGAACTGTGCCGGAGTCACGTGACTCGGGTTCACAGAATGACACACCCACAAGAATCCGGACGGCAAAATCGTAGTTACTTCAGGACAAATGCTCCCACGCCTATACACTAATCCCGCCGGTGATTTTGTGGATTAAAACAAAAAGAAGCAAAAACATGATGAAATGTCCAAAAACATGAACGAATGATGGGTGAAATGAATGAATGAATAAATATATTTTTAAGCAGGACTGTATGGGTGTGCGGATGAATGAAAGAGTGGATGGATGGAGAGAGAAAGGGAGGGATGCATGGATGGATGGATGGAGGGAGGGAGAGATGGAGGGAGGGAGAGATGAAAGGACATATTAATTAATGCTAGGATGAATGGCTTAATCCAGGCAAGGAGGGTGGAGTAGACTAAATGAAGGAGTGTTGCCAAAAGTCCAGCACGAAGGAACGAGCCCTCTTCCGATCTGTCTCCGGTCCATTCACTCAAGCCTGCAAAAAGTCCAATCTATATATATATCACCAAAACGGTTTAGTGCCTGTGTATCTGTGTATCTATCTATCTACCTACCTACCTACCTACCTACCTACCTACCTACCTATCTACCTACCTACCTACCTACCTACCTACCTACCTACCTATCTCCATTCCAGGTGGTGTCGCGTCAAACCAGCAAAAACGACAGCGTGCAATGCGTGGAACAGCCTTCCTGTTTAGCACGACATTCACGGAGTTCGCGCAAACCGACTGCAAGTCAGTCAAGCGTGATTTCCGTGCGTTTTGGTGAGAACAATTTAAACCACGTGTATCGATTGGCCGATGACATCACGTGACTAGATTTTCATCAACGGTGTCCAGCACTACCATAGTTGCAGGCTTGCCTTAGGTCGAGCCGGCAGCTTTCTTCTCTCTCTCTCTACCTTACTCTTAGCAGCTTCTCGGACTTCGTGTTGGCAAGGAAGTATCTTGTTCGTCGGGTGAGTAATATTTCTTCATTTCTTAATTAACCAGTTGCTTAGCACGAGAGATAAGATGCATCTTTGCCTAGTTTTTCTGACTATTTGTTTTTTCCGCTTTGTAACTCGTTCACTGGGAATTATTTCTTTTCCGTATGGGTTCGAAGTTGTTTATGTTGATTACAGATAGCCGAAGATAGAAATTAATCGATCCTATTTCAGCGAAAAATGTTCGGAACGAGATATTCAATCCAATGCCATTTATTTCTTGAGACGTTTTAAAGTGCCGAAAGTTTTTCAAACCGTCTGAACCCTTTTTAAATACTAGTGTTCCTAGCGAGTCAGTCACATTTCATACGTGCATTAAGAATGGATGAAATTGCTTTGAGCCGAATAAACCCACAGATTCAGTCACCAAATGCACATTTACTACATAACCTGGAGATGTTCGTTAAATTACACCTGTAGGGTGGGGGAAATAATAATTCCCCCGTGGGTTGGGGATAATAATTGACCCACCGCGTCTCTCAACACGTTTCTTTAGAGGTGAATAAACTGGTGAATTGGGACTTATCTTGCTCTTGCTCTTACTATACCAGTCCTTGAGTTTCGTGATTATTGGCCTTTGCCTCCATTGGCTGATAAGCCGTGATAAGCGGTAAAACTATCGGTCATTTTCATTTTCATATTCATCTTGATCATATTAATCTTCATCCTAATATTCATCATCATCATCACCTGGAAACGTGTCCCTACAGACCAATCTAACCGCAGATGTTGATTGAGATCTGTCCTGTAGCCGTCTTGACGACGTCAAGCGGTTTCTTCAGCCCGTCGTACAGGTTGCGATTCCACACGTTCCACACTGTCGCTCTCAGCGCGTGTCACTGTGGCAGCAAATCGCGGTTCGCATTAGTGGAGCAAGGGCATCTGTCGTGCTCTGCGATTGGGAGATATTTTTGTCGTGTGGACAGCGACCGTGTGGAACGTGTCAAATCGCCTCGTGCACGGCGGGCTTTAGGACACCACGGCTAAACCTTCTCCAGGGGCGAGTTGCTTAGCGTACGCATTTGGCAGATAGGCCGGTTTCAACATGTGTCAAACATTTGACTGCCTTTACATCTTTCATCATGTTGACACATGACACGGGCCTGTTTATTCCTCGCTAGATCTTGCAAGCTTCCTAGCGTAAGCAACGCGTCCCAGTTAGTACTTTCGCACAATCCTCCAGGTATCTTTGCCGCTTGTGAAAGCTTAAAATCTGACGAAGTTAATCTGTCCATGAATTTTCTCGCGCCCTGTGCAAAACTCTGTAGCTGTCCAACTGAGATTTTTTCCTAAAGGAGATCGCCCTGTGGGTTCTGGGTAAGAATTGATTCACCGCGTCTACTTACGCTATTCGTAAGAGGCGAATAACTAGGGATACCTTGACTTGATTTGCGTTTACTCTAAACTGTTCTTGTGGTTTTCGTGCTGAATGGCCTTGCATAGCCTACAACGGCTGATAGGCCGTAAAACACTTCATCCATCCATCCATCCATCCATCCATCCATCCATCCATCCATCCATCCATCCATCCATCTATCCATCCATCCTAAACGAGAATATGAAATCTAGTTGCAAGGCAAGGGATTGCATGAAGCGCACGAAATTCTTGATGCTACCACGATCCCATCAGTTGCTTCCCACGTGGGTTAAGGGAGAGAATAGACCACCCACGCGAATCCTAAGAGGAGAATAACTAGGGACACCGTAGGCTTGTTCAGAAGTACTCAGCGCTGCATGAGCGCTTCAAGTTGGCAATTGAGCGCTCTTTGCCATTCTGAACGCCTAAGATGTAGTGCAGCGCTTCACTTGTTAAAGGGGAGGTAAATCTTCTGCGCCCCATGTTGTGTTCATAGACGCGAAGAAAGTATTTTCTTTGCCACAGACATCGTTTATGCACGTTTACATGTATTCTGCATGAATAAAATCCACTTGTGTCATCCTTACTTGCCATTACTTGACATACAGAGCGCTTGGGGCAAATAAAGCCCGTTCCAGTCCCAAAATGATGTTTCTGAGGGTTATTTTACGCGTCGACGGCCAGTGCGGGATCGAAGACGCCATTTTGAAATGATGCAAAATCATTCTGCACCATCTCGCGGCTTGTTCATAACAACTCAGCGCTGCATGAGCGCTTAATGTTGGCAATTGAGCGCTTCATTGCTCACCTGAACGCCCCAGATTTTGTGCAGCGCTTCACTTGTTAAAGGGGAGGTAAATCTTCTGCGCCCCATGTTGTGTTGATAGACGCGAAGAAAATATTTTCTTTGCCACAGACATCGTTTATGCACGTTTACATGTATTCTGCATGAATAAAGTCCACTGCGGTGTCATCCTTACTTGCCATTCTTCGCGCATACAGGGCGCTTGGGGCAAATAAAGCCCGTTCCAGTCCCAAAATGATGTTTCTGAGGGTTATTGTACGCGTCGACGGCCAGTGCGGGATCGAAGACGCCATTTTGTTTTGCTGCG
Source organism: Theodoxus fluviatilis (assembly GCA_034096865.1). Taxonomy (NCBI): domain Eukaryota; kingdom Metazoa; phylum Mollusca; class Gastropoda; order Cycloneritida; family Neritidae; genus Theodoxus; species Theodoxus fluviatilis. Next base: position 40,155 of record JAWQFJ010005547.1, on the reverse strand, counting down.
AAATCCTACTGCTGCACGTCGGATTGGTGATTCACAGCGCTGCGTTGCGCTGAGTTAGCGCTGAGTGAATCGCGCCCAAATTGCCGTTCAGGAGGGAATCACATTAAGCGCTGAGTAAGCGCAATGAAGCACTGCGCCTTCTGAACTCCCCTTAGGATCGGTGATGCAGAGCGCTGCTCAGCGCTGAGTGAAGCACGCCCCAAATTGGCCGTTCAGGAGTGAATCACATTAAGCGCTGAGCAGCGCTTTGAATCGCTGCGCGTCCTGAACAAGCCTTGTGACTTGATTTGCGTTTACTCAAAACTGTTCTAATGATGTTTGTGCTTAATGGCCTTACATAGCCTTCAAAGGCTGATAGGCCGTAAAACGCTATCCATCACCATCCATCACCATCAGTTGCTGGGCCTCCAAATTTTCCCCCTGTGGTTTCAGGGGGTGAGAGGACACCCACCGTGTCTGTCAAAGCGAGTCGAAAGAGGGGTACAATAAAATGACTTGTTCCTGCTCTGATCAGCCCTGGTCATAATTTAGTTGCGATGACCTTAAATTTCAGTCGTCCGTCCGTCCGTCCATTCAGTCGTCCATCCGTCCGTCCATTTGTCCATTCAGTCGTCCATTCATTCGTCCATCCATTCATTCGTCCATCCATTTATGTTCATTTGTTCATTCATCCATTCATCCATTCATTCCATCAAATTCATTGTGCATCCGGCGATGGCCAGGCATAATCGATAAGTTACGTCATAATCGATAAGTTACGTCATAATCAGTATGTATGCGTGCATGCGTCGTGCATGCATGGTGCATGCAAATGATCCAATAAAGTGTTAATAGCAGTGTAATAGCTCATAATTTCTACGCCGAATGTAGGTATTGCGTGATGAAGATAGAGGGATGGCAGAAGTTTCACACTTAAGTTTACTCTGTTGCGCAGCCTGTTCTGATCGTGAATTATTGCTGCCGACGATCGCATGTTGAGACTTTTTTGCACATTTAGCCGTAATTACGATAGATCGACGAGTAACTTTTGTATCCAACAGTTCGTGCAGTGTTAATTTAAAAAATTTAAATTCAAATCCCGGACTGATTTGGATATTTGAAAGATATTGGTATCTAAGCTGTGCTCGTTGAGACCCACGTCGTATGAAAAGTATTCCGTGTCTTTTGGAGACGATGGTACCTCAAACTCATTGCCCAGTTTCCCCCCCCCCCCCCCCCCCCCCCCAATAGGCTGGGGGTCAGAATGGCCCCACCGCGTCTCCCTACGCGATTCGTAGGCGAATAAATGGGGTCATTAGCGCTTACTCGAAACTGTTCTAATAATTTTCGTGATTAATTTCTTACATAACTTACAAAGGCTGATAAGCCGTAACACTCCTTCTATTTAATAATTATTTCGCCGAAAAAGCTTCATTAAGAATTGCTCATATGGAAGATGGGACAGCACCCAGTTCTTTGCCTTGTATTATCTTCTTTCCTGCTCCTCTTTTTTTACCCCACAATAGGAAAAGTTTTATGTCGGCAGGGAAAATGGGATCTGTCGGGTTACCGTAACCATTCCCCCCCCCATCCCCCCATCAAACGAAGACATCAACCATACGGTACATTGTATTTCAGCAGCAAGAAATCCAAGATGTCAGTGTGGACGGAGAAACTCTCCCAACTCGCCAGTCTGGTTGACCCATCCTCCGAATGCAACAAGTTCTCGATGTCTGAATTCGAGCCCACTCCCATTCGAGCTGAGACACCGTCCGCCATCGAGATCTGCGCAGACGACAGCCAAAGCAAAAATGACCTTGTGACCCAACCGACCACCTCCGGCCGCAGCGAAATTGACCTTCGAAACTCTGGATCCGAGGATTACGGAAGTCTTGGGAATCCCGACTCTGATCGAGAGCTTGACTCCAATGCCGTCGGCGCCGATGTCGAAATAGTCGAGCCCACTCCTCTCTCCGACTTGACTTCTACGGACGGCGATGACAACTCCGATGGTTGCAGCAGGGATGCGCAAGGCAAAAACAAGGACGACGTCGAACTCATCGACGTCGATGAAGGTGACGATGACCACGCCGAGGGGAGCAAAGGAAAAGTTTCGAGCACCTCAAGTGTGATCGTAGGCGACTCATCTCCCAGCCTCGCGTCCGCTGCCACGGAGTTCGACACCCCACCCAGCAACGGTATGTCGGCTGTAGAGGACGAGGGCAATGACGTAAAGAACGACAAAGTAATCAACGGCGAAAATGGCGGCAATAAGGACGACGACAACGATGCCGAGGAGGGGATGTTCAGCCCAGACGACCAAGGATCGAATGAGCCGACGGATCCTCGGCCTTTTGCTGCGGTGGAAGACTGGCGCAGGGACCTGGAGCTCTGTAACGAAGACGACGAGCTCTTCCAGGGCTACAACACGCTTCAGTTTCGCGCCAGGCCTCACCGGGGGTCTTCTGTCGACAGTGTGGGAGCCAGCGTGAAGGTGTCCAACCAGGACGACGTGGGTCTCGATGGGGAGGGGAGCGGCCTCGGAGAACCTCGCCCTTCCACTGAGTGGAATAGTGAAATCCAGGACGAGAGCGTCACCCGGTCTATTCCGGAGCTGAGCGAGAGCGCGAACCACTTCGCCTTCGAGGAAGTGCCTCGCGATGAAGGCAACGTCATCGAGTTCTACTTCAGTCAAAGCAGCGATGCCAACATGGAGGCACCATGGGAGGTCTTTTTGCCAGGGTCGGATTATCGCACCATGGGCCGTCACGCCGACGCCAACAGCAAAGAAGCCGAAGACAGCCTGAAGGAAAACAAGGACCTGGGAAGCATCACACGCACCCCGAAGAAGCACAGCACTCACGTCGTCCACCCACTGAGCGCGAGCTTGAGGCTGAGGCGGGAGCTCAGTTTTTCCACGGCAAGCGAAGTGGCCAACTCCAGCACGGTGGCACAGTGCGGCTCACCCTTTACTCCGGACAGCCTGTCTAGCAGCATGGCGGGAACGAAAGACCTCGATGACGAAATCACCGAGTTGCTGTCCGAAATGGACTCGGCCATTGAAATGAACGGTGAGCCTGCAAAGATCGGCCAAGATGATTCGGATTATGCGAAGGACTCGGATGGAACTCCAAGTAACAGTGTTGTGCTGCCCAAAAGTGATTTTCGTAATGAAATGCTTCCTAAGGAACAGGCGAGCATCGAAACAAGGAACGAAGATGGAAATAACCCTGCTGATTCCGTTTTGGTCGATGAACCTGAGCAGTCTGCGTCTGACTTAAAAAGAATGATTGAAAAACAAAGTCTTAACGATTCGTATTCCAAAATCTGTCGATTCGTGGCCTTGAACGAGGAGAAAGTTAAAGAAGCTACCGACGTAACAGTAAGTGAACTCAAAACAGAGTCCGCCTCTTTCCAGGATTCTTGCTCTGTCAAGTTCGTGAGTGAGCCTACACCTGGAAAGTTCCTGTTCAATATTACTGACGTGAGTTCCATGGCTGGCGCCGAAAATCTGTGCGAAGAAAAGCCTCACCTCAAGAGGAAAAAGGAATCAGATGACGATTCGCCTGTGGCGACTTCTAAGCAGTTCAAAACTGAAAACTCCGAAAATATAAGTCCTGAAACTATGCCAGCTGCTCGGACATTGCGATATGTTCGCTATGCCGGATCTTCGTCTGATCTGATCCCTGATGACGTTTCCCAGAAATTCCCCTCCAGTGTGTTCCCTACGCAGCTTCAACCAGCAACCGCCTTGGAAGGAGACGAGGTGATGGATCTGTCGCCTTCTGCAAAAGACGCCCCTCTCATCGCGTTCCCCTCTCCATCCACTCCTCCAGACCTGTCTAGCAGCAAGACGTCTCCTACCTCGGCCGTGGAAGAGTCGTCCGCCCCACTCCTCCAAGCGGAATCCCCTGCAGAAAGACAAGGCTCTAGCGACCTGCCTTCTGAGACGTCCGGGAACGAGCAAAGCGCCTCTGGCTTCTCCCCTCAGGACCAGAGAGTGGCCAGGAGGCAGCAGAGGCGGACCAGTCCGTACAACTACGACGCCGCCGTGCACCGCGTCTCCAGAAAGGAGGCTTCCATCATGGCCAACAGAGCCAAGTGGGAGTACTGGAACCACGCGTCCGAGCCGAGGTTCACGCCCAACCGGAACATGCAGCCAACGCTAATGTCGCCTACGAGCTCTCCCCCGTTCGGCGCGTTTGCCACCCCCAGGAGCCAACCGTCAACGCAGTCCAGGTTCTCGTTTTGCCACAACCCCGACGCCACGATTCTGCAGCAGTCCAGCGGTTCCCGTGGAAAGTTCGAGTTCCCCTCGCCCCCGTACACATCCGAGCCGACAAAGGTCATCCCGTGGTACGGTGCCGTGGCTCCGTTTGATCCAAGCGCGCTGACCAAGTACTTCATGGCCGAGCTCTGCCAAAGAGCGGAGCAAGGGGAGCAACTCCTGGGGGCTTACCTGCTGGGGCTCCGAGTTTGTTGTCCCGAGACCTTCAGCGAGAAGAAGTGGAATGCTCTCCGTTGCAACATTTCTCGCAAGTCGTCCCAGGCGTCGGTCGTCATCACCAAGCTGGTGCCCGCCAACCCGCCCCAGGAGAACGACTACGTGCGTCTACAGCTGGAGACAATGCGCCAGGTGAGTGGTCTTTGAGCCGGGCCCCCTGTGGGTTGGGGGGGGGGGGGGGGAGGGGGCCGAATAGACCCACCGCGTATCCCCACGTGATTGAGACATATTATTAGAGACATGGTGACGTGATTTGCTCTTACCCTATAATGACTTTCGTGCTCATTGGCCTTACATAGCCTACAAAGGCTGATGGGCCATACAACCACTCTTATCCACCCATTCATGAGCGGGTCTTAGAGTAACTCCCTCGGTGTTTCGGGTCGTCATAACGGCAGTAATCTTCACTCTTTAAGTTGAAGTTCATTAATTCATCCTGCCCAAACCTCGTTGTCTGGTCATCTTGTTCTTTATTACTGCCACTTTGCATTGGGGGGAGAATAGACCCACCGCGCAGGAATACAATTCGTAAAAGGCGAAACACTAGGGAAATGAGATCTGACTTGGTCTTGCTCAAACGGTCCAGTGATTTTCGTGCTCAGTGGTCCAAGTCTACAAAGGCTGATAGGCGACAAAACTGTATTGCCTCGTTTTCCAATACTGTCTTACACGATCCTTTTTGCTTAATATTCTATATTCATTTCTAAATGCGTCTGCTTTATAAAAGAGCATGTATCATATATATGTTTGCAATGTAAAGCTCAGCTCGTCTGTCCTATTACAATAATCGTGTAAAAATATTCATGAGACATAGGAAAATCGTTTTGCTAGTGACTGAAAGTGATATGGAACCCCATGAATTTGATTCCTGAGAAGGCTTCTCCGACAGATGGCGCGAAAGGAACGTGTCGATGGAATGACTTTAGTCCTCATCGTCCTTGTTTTCGTGTGACAAACTTTACTTTAGCAAGCAAGCAAACAAATCATTGTGACAACGATAGTCATGACGATTAATTCAAATGACCACACAGCGATGATGAAAATGTGGCAAAAACCCTCCCCAAACCTCATCAAGCGTTCCATTCTGTGAACCAGAGTCGGTATTGACTCTGGCACAGTTCGCTATGAATGCGTAATAGACTTGACTTTTCGCATTACAGCATTGCGCCAAATATAGTTCGTTCTGATACTATTTTTTTCTCCACTTTTTACAGAAATCATTCAAATGTCAAAACTTGTTTCCATTTCAACAAACATTTTTTTTTTCATCGAATAAACGCTTGTTATTGCCTCAACAAGAGAAGTTTAGAGTTTTGTGCGAAATATTATGTCAGGGAGCAGATCGGCTATCCCACAAGCCTCTCGTGTGACCTGCATTTGCATATTTCGGACGAAAACCTTTCATCACGTGATGTCAACTGTGCTAGACACTTTCGCCGGTAGGCGAAATCCCCCTGTGGGTTCGGGGTAAGAATTGACCCACCGTGTCTCCCTACGCGATTCGTAAGAGGCGAATGACTAGGGACACCGTGACTTGCATTGCGTTTACTCTAAAATGCTTTAAGTGGTTTTCGTGCTTATTGGCCTTACATAGCCTTCAAAGGCTGATAGGCTGTAGAACACTATCCATCCATCCATCCATCCATCTATCCATCTATCCATCCATCCATCCATCCGGTAGGCGAAGTCTAGTGAACTAGAATGCAAGCGTTCTAGACCCTTTTCCAACACTGAATTGTACACAAGATGGAAGGGAAGTTCCTGTAAATGCTTTTGTTTTTGCTTTTGCACGTCGTAGACATTGAACTAACGCTGTCGCGCAGAAGGCTTGCTGCATCTTATTTGTTCAAGTATACTAGCGCACGGGCAGAATTACACAGAATTAAACGCACGGACAGAATTACACAGAATTAAACGCACGGACAGAATTACACAGAATTAAACGCACGGACAGAAGTACACAGAATTAAACGCACGGACAGAATTACACAGAATTAAACGCACGGACAGAATTACACAGAATTAAACGCACAGACAGAATTACACAGAATTAAACGCACGGACAGAATTAAACGCACGGACAGAATTACACAGAATTAAACGCACGGACAGAATTAAACGCATGGACAGAATTACACAGAATTAAACGCACGGACAGAAGTACGACACGGGGGTTGCAGCAGGCGTGAAATTTATCAAGATATTTCAATGAACCCACATCTCTCCCGTCCCAGAAATCTTTTCCAAAATTTGTTCGCAGACGAAGACCGTGACCTTCCCAGTCAACCCCATCATCCATCCCTGCCACATGCTGGCCCTCGTGGCCTCCCTGACCTTGCTGCTGGTGCAATGGCGGCGTCCCACCTCGGCCTACAGGGGCTTCACGCACCTGTGGCGAGTGGGGACTGCGGACTTCCTGCATCTGGCGACCTCCTCCCTGGGGCTGGACAGGCTCCACGCCGACCCCAACTACGCCTGGCAGTGCTTTCCCGCCAAGGGAGTGTGCCGCGAGTTCGGCCATCTTGCTTGCGCCCTGGAGCTGGACCTGGAGGTGTTCGACATCGTCCTGGAGGAGTTGGACCGCACGCGCAGAGCCAAGGAGCGCTTCCGGCCCTTCTTCGAGCAGCTGGCCAGGCAGTGCGAGTGAGTGCACGCATGAAATGAGGTTGGAGGGACCTCTGTGATCCAATAGAGGGCTTTGAAAATGATGCGTGGCAGTGAGTGCATGAGGCGAGGTTGGAGGGACGTCTGTGATTCAATAGGGGGCTTTGAAAGTGATGCTTGGCAGTGTGAGTGCATGAGGCGAGGTTGGAGGGACGTCTGTGATTCAATAGGGGGCTTTGAAAGTGCTGCCAGGCAGTACGAGTGAGTGCACGCATGAAATGAGGTTGGAGGGAGCTCTGTGATCCAATAGGGGGCTTTGAAAGTGATGCATGGCAGTGTGAGTGAATGAGGCGAGGTTGGAGGGACGTCTGTGATTCAATAGGGGGCTTTGAAAGTGCTGCCAGGCAGTACGAGTGAGTGCACGCATGAAACGAGGTTGGAGGGACCTCTGTGATACAATATATGTATGTATATATATATATATATATATTAATCAGACCTTTATTGCTTTAGTACTGTAAGTGTATTGTGCGTGTTTGTCGTGGTGCCCCGTTGCTCTCAAAAACTTTTAAAAGCAAAAATGTACACAGGTGTCGAGTAGTCAGTCCCGAAAGCTATGCAGAAAGTAGTATTTCCTTTCTGAGGCGAAAGTTTAGAACTGGTAGTCCCAACTATTTTTACCTCCACAAATAAACATCCTCAACCCCCCTCCCCCCCATCTTCCCACCCCCAAATTCTGAGCTTGTGTACGTCGTACTGAGAGTGCTTGAAGATCAATACAGAGTTAATACATGTATATCTCACAACAGCGGTTTTTGCTAGCGACAATCTTTGGTGTAGTTTCATGACATGAACATTGTTGCAAAGGAAGTTGGACAGGCCGACTTAGAGATAGAAATGCTCTACTGAAACTTGATGTCACACTTGTCCCCGTGTGGGACGCGATTCGTAAGAGCCCCATTAACATGGGAAATTAAAACTTTCTTTCGTTATTTTTGTGATCAATGTCCTTAACCTACACCAGTTGATGAGCCGTAAATTCATTCGTTCATTCATTTCAATCATTCACTAATTCATTCATCACCCACTCTCTCCTAGTTGAAAAAACCGTCACATTGGCCTAGTTCCTCAGCCTGGGCGCCTTGTGAGTAGGAAGTCTGAATAGACCTACCGCCTCTACCTACGCGATTCGTAAGAGGTCAATGAATAGGGACATCGTGACTTGATTTGCGCTTACAATTCTTACCATGCCTACAAAGGTTGATAGGCTGTAACACTCCACCCGTCCATCCGTCCACCCGTCCATCCACCCATCCACCCTTCCATTCTTCCATCCATCCCCATGTGGGTTCGGGGTAAGAATTGACCCACCGCGTCTCCCTACGCGATTCATAAGAGGCGAATAACAAGGGACACGGTGACTTGATTTGCGTTTAAACTGTTCTAGTGATGCTGATAGGCCGTAAAACTCCATCCATCCATCCATCCATCCATCCATCCATCCATCCATCCATCCATCCATACTTCCATCCATCCATCCATCCATCCATCCATCCATCCATCCATCCATCCATCCATCCATCCATTCATCCACCCACCCAGCTATCCTTACATCCAGCCATCCTTCCATCTTTCCTTTCCTTCCATCTTTCCTTCCTTCATCCATCATCCATCCATCCTTCCTTCCTTCACTCATCCCCATCCCCATCCCATCCCATCCCAGTTTAAAATACTGTCACCTTGGCCTCTTTTCTCAGCCTGCTGGACCAGACGACTTACCTATACGACAGCCCCGAGGCCAGCTGGGATGACCAGGGCCTGGACAGAACGGACCAGCTCGCCACGGGCTACTGCCTGAGCCCCAAGGACGTACGCCATCTGCTGAATGAGCCAAGAGCGCGGCAGCCTCAGCAACTGGAGCCCGAGGAGAGGTTCTGGGGCAGGGAGAGCCGCTGTGGACACCAGCAGAGACGGAAGGCTCGCCGAAGCGCCCCCTACCCCCTGGCCAGTCATTTCCCCGCCCAGCCCCCCAACCGCCACCCCGACCACACCTACGATAGAAGTCCCGATTTTGGCGGGAACGTTCGAGGCGCATTTCGCTTAAAGAGTAAGTCTGTGTTACCGCTGTCTATTGAGCCTGTTTTTTTAACGCCTCTGTTTCCTTCCTGTTTCCATCATTACCATAGACACATCTTCTTGACGGTTGGGGGTACGAGAAGACCCGCTGCATCTTCCTACAGTACTTCAGTACTTGTCCCGTAGTCTGGACGACCGTTGGGGCACCACCGATGATCTGGCAACCAGCTCTCTCCATTCCTCTCGCCTCTCGGACTGTCTCGAGGCTTCGCTGAGCCTCATCCCTGTCCACTCTGAGACGTTGTCCTCCCATCTTTTCCTTCGTCTTCCTCTCCTCCTCCCTCCTTTTACTGTGCCTTGTAGCAGTCTTGGCAAGCCCTGACGTTCGTCAGACGTGCCCATACCACTTTAGTTTGCGTCTCTTCACAGTGGTCAGTAGTTCTTCATAGGGCCCGATGACTTGCCTGATTTTGTTTCGGACTTCCTCATTTGTGATGCAGTCCTTGTAGGAGATGCCGAGGAGTCATCGAAAGCATCTCATTTCCATGGCCTGTATCCTTCTCTCCAAGTCAGCTGTTAGTGTCCATGACTCACCGGCATACAGAAATATGGACATGACCAGGGCGCGTATCAGTCTGATCTTTGAGCCGAGGGCTATGTTCCTGTCCTTCCAGATGGTCTTGAGTTTTGTGAGTGCTGCTGGGGTCTGAGCAATTCTGGCGAGTATTTCAGGTTTGGATCCTGCATCTGTGACAATTACTCCCAGGTATTTGAAGCTGTTGACGGTTTTGTCTTCCTACGCCATTCGCAAAAGGGGGAAAAAGATGGAGGAAAAACGTAAGGAACGAATGCATCGACTTGCCTATGTCGCAACAAAAAACGTGCTAAACAGTGTTCATCGATGCATTCATTGGACGATTTTAATCTGCTGTCGTTTTCGCGTCTAAAGTTTGTTGTGCCATGCTGATTGGACAGCTGGTTCGTGCCTTTCTACCATTATATCAGAGGTTGCCAGGTCTATTCATATCGACGGACGATTTTCCCGATATCAATGCATGGGACGATTTCTGTGACAAAAAACAAGTCCAAACATAGAACGGACGTTGATCGACGGACAGATCGGGAAATTCCCGGTCGATTGAAATGGCAAGAAGCGTTCTATTTGTAGATCGACGAACGCACTGTGTAGGTCGAATGTTGCTTGTAGGGTTTTCCAGATCTATTCATAGATCGACGAACATTCTATGTTTAGATACAAATTTTTGGTTGCGACAGCGCTTAAGCTAACCAGTTCAAGCTTATTTCGTGATCAATGGCCTTTCATAGTCCACAAAGCTAATAGATGCCGTAAACCTAACTTCCTTCCCATCTTCCTTCCTTCCACTAGAAGTGATAGCCATTGCCACCATCCGACCCTTACAGAAACGAGGTGCTGGGGAGTGGATAATAGGCCGGTGTCAATGTGTCAAGCATTTGACTGCTTTTACATCTGCTCAATCATGTTCACACATGTTGACACCGGCCTGTTCTCGCAAGATCGGGTCATGGACGTTTCGCCCCAATTGCGACATTCGGAACTTCGTTTAACTTAAGATTACACCCGAATCACGCGCACCGTTAAGGTGCATGGAGTACAGTACCGCCGAGCAAGACGTTTGTCACAAAACGCAGATACATTAACGCGGCCGGATCTTAGCTAAACGACGTTCCGAATGTACGTCGCAAATGGGGCGAAACGTCCAGCACCCGCAAGATCTTGCAAGGTTCCTAGCGTAAGCAACGCGCCCTTGACTTAATCTTGCTCTGACCAGCTCTAACGGTTTGTAATCGGTGGCCTTGCATAGCCTACAGAGATTGCTAGACCGTAAACATTGACTGATTAACTCATTCACTCATTCATTCATTCATTTACAAACTCATTCATTCATTCACTGGTCCAATCACTCGTTCATTCACTCATTCATTCGCTCATTCATTCACTCATTCACTGGCCCATTCATTCACGGGTCCATTCACTCGTTCACTCATTTGTTCTCTCATTCGTTCTCTCATTCGTTCTCAATCGATCTCAATCACTCATTCGTTCTCTCGTTCGTCCTTTCACTCTCGTTCACTTTCACTCTCATTCACCCATTTATCCATCCATTCAGCCATCCATTCATTCATCTATTCATTCATTCATTTCTTTCAGACAACAGAGTTCGGACGACGCACCCCAGGAGTCATGGCACTCCCCGTCCATGGGACACGACCGCCGACGGCGCGGTACGTCCGGGGCTGAGTCCCCGATGGGGCTTCAGGGCGGGCGCCCAGCGGGACGATGGGGACTCCAGACGCTTTCCCTTCTGCTACAAGCACCACGGGCGCGAGACCTTCACTGTCTAGACAGGTCGCCCTGACGTGTCCACACAGCTCACGGCATCCAGGTGTTGATGACTCGGTGGCGTCCTTTTTGTGACAGTGGCGGTATTTACTGCCGCGTTACGAACGCCGTGTTGCAGTAGCGACACCAGTTTGCAGTGGTGACGCTAGCTTGCAGCAGCGACGTCAGCTAGCAGTAGCGCCGCCGGTCTGCAGTAGTGCCATGTTGCAATAGTGCCATGTTGCAGTAGTGACGTCATTTTACCAGTAAAGTCGCATCTTGCAGCTGGAGCGTCATTTTGCTTCTGTGACGTTATCGTGACAACGTCGACTGGTTGTACTGTGATCTCACTACTGAAGTGGTCTGGCAGTGAAGTTCTTGTGACGATGTCATAACATGGTAGTGACGCAATCTAGTAATGATGACGTCATCTCTTCAACATTCTGGGGCAGACTAGTTTCGCCTGGAGACAGGAGACACGCGCCCTCTGACGTAAATGGTCTTGTGACATGCCACGTCATCCGAACGGTGACTGGTTCACCTTAACGTGTGCATGGCTACTTAATGAGTGACTCTTGCTTCAAGAACTGGCTAAGAGATCTAGTCACTTACACTAGACTCTACGCCATCAGTAGCTATTGATATGAAATGGGAGCTGTTCATGCTTTCTCGAAAGAGGTAACAATTCCACGACGCCGAACAAAACTAAATTGTGTGTCCTACAAGTACAATCCGGCAACGGATTCAGTACTTTAATTACGTAAAGATTTCTGAGGAATGAACTTTTACTCTTTTGTGTCGAATGAAAGAATTGACTTCGTATTGCTCAAGCAGACGTCAGCTATGTTTTACTTGAATAGAAAATGCCGATGTTTTGTTTCGAACCTGCGATCTAAAATCCTGTTTCATTCATGAAGCTTACTGGAAAGAGAATATTGCAAGAAGTCCGCTACACCGACTTCACATTTCTCGCGTTTAAAGCTCAATGCACGACTGCTATTTTATTGAACATGTGCATGTTCGTCTGTCACGTTAACGAGCGATTGTGTATTGAAATAATAATTCTAAGCAATCTTCCTCGCTTCATCTGGTCTGGCAGCTCATTTCTTTCCAGAAAGTATTCACATTTTAGGTCTTGATTTTTAACTATCCTTTTATGTACATACACCCTGAGACATCACTTGATTCCGTGTAAATGTAATTAAGTCAAGGACAGAAAGGCCAACCTTTTTGTAGAGTTATGCAATCTGTGATGTTCGATTGAGGATGTATGTTGATAATGACAATTGAGTAGCAAAGAATTTGTGATCATCTTGATGTCAGACTAATCTTGTTTATTTATCAAGCTTTATTATATTCAATTATTGTAACGACCACTGTTTCCTTGGTTTTTAACTTTAACATTAATAATATTGTATACTTTTAAAATTGATCTCTAATGTTCAGAATGCAATTGAAAATTTTGATTGTCACCACTGCATAATTATAATATTAAATAGTTGTAGAAGCATCTGAAATCCCCAGGTTCCTTTCCCCAAATCCATCTGCATTTTTTTCCCAAAAAGTTACATGTACAGTGCAGTTTTCTCTTCGCTGTACAAACCTTATGCTTACATGGTATTAGTTGTATATTCATTTCCCGCCTCACGCACACGCCGATTTTTTTTCTCTATTAAATCAATTTTGTAACATGCCGGATCTTTGTTATTGTGTAACATTTGTTTATCAAATGTCATGCTGTGTAAGTTATCATGTATGAATTGTAATAAAGCATTGACAATTGATGGTGAAACATCTCAATTGTACGACATTTTGAGATGTCAGCTTGCCTGATGTGGACTAAGCCAAGGATGGCCAAAGTTTGGTTGCATTAGCATCCCTTCAACTTATGGAGTGACACCCCAGCAGAGTTCTGAGCACAGAAACACGAGATGAACTTGTCCGGCTTTGTTCCAAGAACTGTTTAACCCCCTGCGGGGGATCAGAATAGACCCACCGCGTCTCCCTACGCGATTCGTAAGCGGTGAATAAATAGGGACATCATGAATTGAGTTGTGCTAACTTAAAAATTATTAGTGATTTCCGTGCATAATAGCCTAACACAGCTTACAAAGGTTAATATGCCGCAAAAATCATCCATTCATCTTCTAGTGATTTTCTTGCTTGATGATTTTACACAGCCTACAAAGGCTGATAGGCAGTAAAAATCCATCCATCAATCTTCTATCCCCCTGTGGATTCGGGGTAAGAATTGACCCACCGCGTCTCCCTACGCTATTCGTGAGGCGAATGGCTAAGGACACCGTGACTTTATTTGTGTTTACTCTACAATGCTCGTGATTTTCGTGCTTAGTGGCCTTACATAACCTTCAAAGGCTGATACTATGATAGGCCGTAAAATACCATCAATCCATCCATCTTCTATAGCGATTTTCTTGCAAGATGGCCTTACACAGCCTACAAAGGCTGATGGATCGTAAAAATCCATCATCCATCTTCTTTATTTTTTTTGCTTGATGATCTTACACGGCCAACAAAGGCTAATAGGCCGCAAAACTCCATCCATCCACCCCTACGCGATTCGTGAGGAATAACCAGGGACATCGTGACTTGTTTTGCGCCTACTCTATTCTTGTGATTCTCGTTTTCATTGGCCTTACATAGTCTACAAAGGCCGATAGGCCGTAAAACTCTATCTCTATCGGCAACTTCAACTCTTGCTCGAAATAAGTCTATTCTTACCCCCAACCCACAGGGACTCTGTGTGCGATTCGTGAAAGGCAAACTACTGGGGAAATTCAAACTTAACTTGCTCTGAATTGACCAGCTCTCGTCATTTTCGTTATCAATGTCCCCCTGTGAGTTCGGGGTAAGAATTGACCCACCGCGTCTCCCTACGCGATTCGTAAGAGGCGAATAACTAGAGACACCTCGACTTGATTTGCGTTTACTAGAAACTGCTCTAGTGATTTTCGTGCTGAATGGCCTTACATAGCCTACAAAGGCTGATAGGCCGTTAAACTTCACTCATTTAACTTCTGTTCTCTTGATTCGACCACAACCTATTGACCCACCGCGTCTCCCTACGCGATTCGTAAGAGGCGAATAACTAGGAACAGCGTGACGTGATAAGCAAATTGTTCTAAAGATGTTCGTGCATAATGGCCTTACATGGCCTATAAAGGCTTATATGCCGTAAAAAAACAACCAACCAAGCAACCAACATCGACCACAATTTAAAACAGATTACCTCTGAGCATCGTCCTAAATTCAGTTTGTTCATTAAAGAGTGAAACCCTTTGGATGACAATGATTGGCTTTGCCAATCTTTCTGGCGAACGTATCGTACGTATTACATATTGTGTACCTTTAATGACATGGTTGGTGCAGAAACGAAGTCGAGTGCAAAAAGGGTTACCCAGCTCGGTTTCAGATGGATGTTAGATATTGACCCAAGTCATTTCATAATTGACAATTAATCTAATCAGTTACAGACGCCTTAATGTCAGAGAATACAACTTCAATTTAAAATTAAAGCGTAACTCTTCTGGACAAGCCCAGAAAAAAATTCCGACTTCTTCAGGCTGGAAAAACAAACGACAAAATATGTAAGCAAAAATCTTGGACAAGTCGGAAAAAAGAACCTAGTGAGCAATGGGCAACGTGCACGACGCCACGGAACCTACATGAACACATGCAGGTTTAGGGGTTTGGGAAACTCGCCCAGCACGGCAAAAACTGAACACTCTAGCGCCCTTTACCTCTGGTTTGCATTTTCTCTCCCAACATTGCGCTTTGCCCGCACTTGGGCACTGTCTTGTTCTGCAGCATTGTAACATCTCTTTTTTTCTTTTCTTTTCTTTCTCATTCTTGATGGTGTGTATGTGTGTGAGATGAGGGTTAATTACAGACTTGAGCCAACTCATGCAATATAAAGAAACTTGCTAATTCTGGCGGTTGACCATGAGTATTTCTAATTGACTATACTCATATTGTTGACTAGAAAACAACTACAGGGATGCCAAGTGTGGTAAACAAAAGAAAAGCTAGAGTCACATTTAACATGTTTAATAAGTGAAATATAAAAATGAGTTACAGTTTGTAATCAAAATAATTGTTCCAGGGCAATCGAAGATGCCAAGTTGTAAATTATTACATCAATCTACAAAGAGCTAGGCAGGCAAACACTTCTTAGGGTGGGTGCACTTCATCCACCCTAAACGACAAGAAGCTACACTGCAGAAAAAGTGCAAGTGCGAATTGAAAGAAAAGTAATATTTCTTCCACTCTGTGCATGCACACGCAACATTTTGTTTTAATCAAGATGGTGGCAAAGAAATGCATGTACCACACATTGGGGACGTATGAATAGAAACTCGCAGCAGGAGGAGCAAATAACAAAAACTGGCAAAGTAATTATTTTAAAGACCAAAATGCAGAAAGGTGAACAATCTTCAGAAAATAAATGCACAGCTAGAGCTCGAAGAAGCCACAGATGCAAAGGAGTACAACCGGAGGCTTAAAGCGAGTTACTGGAGGTGACTAGATCGTTCAAGGCAACGCAAATAGGCCAGTACACTCCCCCAACCTCCTATTCAGTTTCAGCACACACACCCCTGTAGGCTGGGAGAAAGGATAGGCCCACTGCACCTCCCTACGCGATTCGTAAGAGGTGAACTGTTGGGGAAATATAGTCTTGGACTTTCTTATCTTAACCAGCTCTGTTTTGCTTTTTCCGTGATCAATTGCCTAGCATAGCCTACAAAGGCTGAGAGGCCATAACCCCCCACTCTTCCCTCTTAAGAGTCGGTAGAAAGAACTAATGTATCATGTCATATAATTTTAACTTCTCACCATTGAAATTTGTATATATCTGTCCAAGACTATAATAAAGGAGGGTACGCTATCCTGGGCTAGAATTTCCTCAAATGCAATTATTGAAATGTTTTTAAATATGAAAACAAAGAATTTGGGCAGAAGGGCAGTGCTGTGCCCAACATTTTACTCCCTAAAACCTCAATGGAGCCCAGAAATCGCTCCATTTAACTGTTCTTCAATACTGCATACGACAGAGGTAGAAGTTTGTGCCGTTTTCTGGATAAACAACTGACTGATGACGATGGGTTTTGGTAGTGTGTACGGTAAAAGGAAGCAGGCATGAAGAGTTTGAAATCAATGAGAAGCTTTAGGAAGACCAGGATTATTCGGAGTGGATCAACGCTTTAAAAATAAAAGCAAACGAAACTAAACCCTAGACTAAGAAAAAAAGTTATTTCCTATCATAAGCCAATAAACGGCAAAATATCAAACGCAATATTGAAACATTCAACGATGACATCATTCATCTGTTGGGCAGCTGTTTTGTAACTACTACAACAACCAGATAAATGCATCAACAGACTGCACAGCATAAACGGCAAATTCCTCAAGCACATTGAAGGGGGAAATTATTATTTTTCACTTTGAGTTCCAACAGCAAAAGACCTAAAGGCGGTGCAAGAGAAACCAAAGCAACATACGGACATTACTTATTCAAATGACCAGATACGATGAAGTCCGCTTGACAGTCATGGTCAATTCAGACAATTTCTAGACACTAATCTTGACATCTCACTCCGCAAGAGAGGGTGGATCTTCTTCAAAATGAAGACCTTTCCATAACTTTGGTGTTGTTGAAAATGTCTTTATCACGAGAGTCAATTAATGTTTAGTTAGCAGCAGCTACAGCCCAAGTTACAGAATGTTGAAAAACACTGGCAAGGAAACCTGGATGAAATCTAGAGATCAGGCATTTTCTCTTAACTCCACAGAGACAAACGATAAAAAGGCAGAGATCACCAAAGACTCACTTTATTTATCAAAAGAATGTCAGGCTGCTTACAAGTTATGTGAGATATCACCAAAACACATCAAGTCGACTATGGTCGCTACACAAACAAACAATTACAAAGGCTCGTATTCATTGCACTTGAACTAGGTCAACTTAGAATGTTCCAGACGGACAAATCGAAACAAAATGGCTGGGACCAGAAGATCACACTGTGTATGGTTCATGTCCAAGATGCAAAAAATGATCACCTCCAATGCTTTTGGAATGACCAGTCATGTGGCCCCCTTTCTTCTCGCCAGTAGAGCACCCACCATCAGAGCTCACCACACCAATCTCGGCATCGAAGTCTCCCCCAATTTTCCCACACTGGATTTAACACCAATAATCCCAAACCAAACAGACTATGGGAGAAAGATGGATTCAGGCACTTTCAGAAAAAGCATACAGCTTGCACAAGAGGAGATGGCAAAGGTAGTATGAATACCCGTTTCCTTGACAGGATCCAAGCCTCACAGCTAAAGGGGACCATCACCTCTACGACCGGCTAACACTCCTCACTGCTTTTTAAAATTCAAACTCCATGGCGAGGAGGAGTCCACCGGATTTGCTTGCCACGAGGTGGAGTGAAACACATGTACACGCAGCACTGATCAGGAGCAATGAAAGGGGGACCAGGCAAGGTCCTGCGGGTCGGTTTTGCATAGAGAGTCAGCAATGATGAGAGGGGCTCCAGCTAGCATGGGAAGGAAAGCTGTTCATGAACGATTTTTGAAACATAACATTTAGGGTTTACAAGGGCTGCTGCATTCGAAATGTTCTGGTCTTGTTGAATGTCAAATCTGTGATGTAATTGGTGCCAAATCATTTCCTTCTGTTTGTTTAGTTTTTTCTCCAGTGATTTTCCTTTCGGTAGTCTCTGCAGTGATGTGGGGGAAGATCACGATAATGAGCAAAAATGTTCGTCAAAACCGAAAACACGGTTCCACTTCAAAACAAAACGTTTCCCTCAAAATACATAATTTAATTTGTGCAAAAGAGATCTCAAGAAGAAGGTTGAAATAGAAGCACAAAGACAATCAAGTTTCTTCAGAGTACACGACACACAGGTGCCATGTTAGTTTGGGACAAAGACAAGTCAAGACTGGTGTATACAAAAGCAGAGTTTCAAAATCGCAATGCACAAAGATATAATATTTCCAGTGCAAACAGGACATGCTACATCAGAAGAGACATAGAAATCACATCGAAGGTAACAAAAAATAAATACATACTTGTACTATTCACATAGGAAGGGGGATTACTTTTGCCAGGTTTCTGATGTAAAAATCGACTGTTTTCGGATTCGGTGCATGAATCATTTACAAAATATGCTGCAGGGTGGTGAAATGCCTCTGTTCCGACTTTGAAAGAGGTGAAAACTAAAACCCGATTTCTTTTACAAAATAAACCAATTCTCAAATGTGAAGAAAGACACATCCTTAACAGGTTTTCATACGTAAGCTAAAGAGTTTTCATTAGTGTATGTAAGAAGTAAAAGACATGTCAATGTAAAAATCAGCATTGGCAGTCTTTTGTCAAAGGAACACTATCCCCTTCCTATACCCCCTCTAGCACATGACAGTACTATGGATATCAACAAACAGCAAGGTACAAAACAACTGGCAACGAAACTGGAAGCCATGCAGATATCATTGTATGCCGTACTTCCCCCCTTTTACAACATCCCACACAATACGAAGATGATGACACAGAACTTTCAGGTACGATATGAGTGACTGTACAAAGCGAAAATTGTGGTCGAGAAAACCGAATTGCAATGCCACTGTCTCATTGTCACTCTAGGTATGATATGGTCCTCCTAACTAATATTGGCTGGCGTTGTAGATATGAATGTACATGTAACATACACTGAAGACCTCGGGTCAGAGAGCCTCGTTGAAAAGCTCTAAAAAAGAGTAACTTGACACGTGACTGCCTTGTGTTTCGGGAATCAGCATGTCTGCTTGTAGAATCAAGAGATCAGAGGCTAACACATTGGTTCTGCATGTTAGATGACAATATACTGATACTTTCTCAGGAAGTGTCCCCTTTGGTTTAGGGTAAACATTACAAGTTCATGATTTCACTTGACCAAAAATCCGATGATAGAAATTTCAAATATTTGGCTGTTCGGAACAAAGATGAATAGCTCGTAATCATGCAGAGCTAACAAGTCTTTTTCTACGTAATGAGGCAATTATGTTTTCATTTTATTGCCGGAATATGTGGATTCTTAAAAAGTAAACCATATTTAATACATTGCTGTTATTTTGTTTCCACTACAATGGAAAATCACCTAAATAAAACAAACTTTCAACTCTTCAGTCGATGTAGGGAGCAGCTTCCTAACGATACGTGGTTTTACCTAGTTCTTGCTGCCATGTAAGACATGGTTAGATACAGTATCCCTTTAGATACACCAAGAGACTAACTCCTGGCGAGTCCCTTTCAGTGAAGGTGACCCAGATTCTATTTTCCTCTATTTCTGCAGTTCATAAAAAGTTGCACTGAATATGTTTCCAATAAAAGGTTCAGAAAAAAATCTAGTTTTTTGAGTATGGCTGCTGATTTGGGGGTTAAGAAGGGAGTTTCTCTGCCAAGGTCAAACTTGATGACAGTGGGGATGTAAGTGGAGATGACAAGAATGTGAGGCTCATGGCAGAGATTCCCCAGCAGCTGATGAACACAGTTACAAGTTGAGTAGGTTTTCCACCGAATATTTCTGGCAAGCCTGTTGCACCACAGAATCCACATAGGCCTTCAGAACAACTTCTTCCGCTCCTTCTTCCCACTGAAAAATGAAATGGAAAAAACATATTTAGCAGACAGATTCAGATAGGTACAGGGAAAATGTGAAGATTTTGCTCACTGCTTGTCATCCCAAACAAAAACCAAAAAAAAAGGAACAAACTGCTAATGAAGATCACCATGATGTTAGGACTACAAGGAAACATGCATTGATGTATTCAAACTCAATCAATACAAAAGAAAAATAGATATGCAGAAATGAATAAAAATATATAACATTACTGCACACAAACACACACACACACACATACACATACACACACACACACATCATCACATTTTCTTACACTACTGGCTTCCTCGACTCAAACAATTCCTATGTTAAAACAACAACAACAAAGTTACAGGGCATTTAGAGACTAACAATAGTCTGTACAAATGAACAAAACATTTCACTCAGTTACAATTCAAAAGCATGCCATTTTATCTAAAATGAGAAAAAAAGTTATAGTCAAGTCACTATGTACAGTCTACAGCTACAAAGAATCTTGTATTTATCAAAATCATATACATTACTTACAAAATACAAACAACATTAGACATGTCAAATGCAACAGGGAAACAGGAATCGAGTTTGCATTAAACTCAAAACACGTCAAACACAAAATTACCTCTTGACATTTGTCCATGACACTAGGAACAAAATAATTAGGAAAATCTTCTTCTGATTGAAATATAAAAAGGGACAAGTAAAAACATGGCTACAAAGTGCAGCTATTTCATTCAATCAAGCAAAAACTATTCTAAAAAACTAACAACCCAAAAGTTCTCTAGAAATTAACTCTTGTATGTCCAAGGAATGTGTTGCCTTTGGGGTTTGCCGTGAAAGCATTAGCTTATAGTTATAAAATTAGTGGGAAAGCAAGAATGAAGCATTAAAAGCTGATTCAATAATATTTCTCTCTTTTTTTTCAAATACACAAAAACATTCACAACAAAACAGAAAACAAGGGAAGGTTAGACAGATTTGGAAGAAGTGCCACTCTCACATCTGCTGATTTCAAAATGATCACGATTTCTTTCTACATACTGCCACGGGCACAAGTCAGCCATGAACATAAAGCGAAGCATGCTGGGAGTGGTACACTGCATAGCATCTGAATTTTGCATACCAAAAACCGCGCCATCTGAAGGTCTACTACTACTATGGTATGAGAACACAATATGGCAGTACATTCCTACAAATGACCACTTTACTTTCCAAAACCTTCCATACAGCAGCTTTCTTGCCATTATATTCATGCCTGACTTGCAAATTTGATCTTAATGACGGAATTCAGTCAACAAGCTACTGACTGGTTTGCTGGGAGAAGGAAAAAATGCAGAAAAAAAAATGGCTAGTACCAAAGTCCCCCAAAATGTCATCAGCCATACACGGACAAGCTGGTGGGAACAGTCTGTGTGTACTCCAGTAGGCTGACAAGATTATGTGCTCCACATCACCAAAGAAGAAAAAATGGGGAAAAATCCATTCAAGGCTGAAAACCTCCTCAAAAGTTTCAACCTGCCAGAATCCTCACTCCACTCCACTTGAAAGAGTGCAGAAGTGCGACGAGCATGCCACCACTGTCGCCGCCGTAACAGGATACATACTTATTTTGATGGGTTGTCGAGAAAGTTGTCGCCATTTTTGGACATTTCTAGTTAACCTTTTTTTTAACGTTCTGGAACTTTCTTTGGTACTATATAAAGATACCCTCATTTGGGGCTATCATGTTCTGTTCAATCATCATCAGTTCATTTTTACGTTAGCGCCATAAAAACCTCCAAGCAAGGAATATCTGTGCAGCTGTAGGCATTACGACCTCCTCCAATGCTGTAGTGCTGCAGAAAGTCATCATCGTCTATGTCAAGCGTTCGCCCCCAATGTCTCCGAGCAAACCACTCGGGATTGGTTCAAGAAGTTCAAGCAAGACGACACCGACATCAAGGACAAGCCGCCTTCGGGTTGACCATCAGCCGTCGATGACGACCTCCTGCGCCAGCTGGTGGAGACGGATCTGTGCCGAAGCACGCGTTCATTGGTGAACGAATTCGACAGTGACCACTCAACAGTCGACTGGGAAGTCCTGCCTCACTTACCGAATTCCCCATACCTTGCACCATCTGACTACTACCTGTTTCGGTCGCGGCAACACTTCCTGCAAGGCAAGGCCTATAACAACCAGCACCTCATTGAGTAGGACTTGTGCACGTACTTCGAGTGCCAGCGCCTTCTATGCCGACGGCATCCACCAGCAGCCTAAGCACTGGCGCAAGGTGATTGAAAGTGATGGTGATTATATCACTGATTGATTTGCTCTTGTTGTGGAGAAAAACTAATCTAAAGTTTGGAACTCCAAACGGCGAGAACTTTCCCAACAACCCAGTACACGGCCTGCCAATGCTATTGCCGACATAAAAGTACACATACACATTTGACATGGTCTGTTCATCTCTTTGCTGACAAACAGTTCACTCATGTTGAAAAGCAGCAGTTTCAAGACAATGCAGAAATGTCCTATTGGTTAGTCCAACAACACAAATCAAACCCAACTTATTTCCTTCTTGGTTGAAATAAACCAGCTGCAAACGCTAAAGAAGACCCACCCAGAAAACTTTGTCAGCCATTCTGAAACATTACTCCATTTTCAGCACTTCTTTTTCTTTGTGTGTCGTTTCGTTTGTAACGAAGCGCTTGCAGAACTTCATGCCAGAATACGGAACAGTGGCATGCTCATGACACAGTACACCCATTCAAGTGGAGTGTGAGTACACAGTTGTCACAGCTGGTAACTGCCCAAACTGTGAAGCGGTTCATTCATCGCCCTACTCTCCTCTGTCTACGCAACTTACGACATGGTATACCTTTTATGGCTGGAAAAAATGCACATCAAGTTGTCAGCAGAATGTAGTTTTGATGGTGAAATGTCTCAAGGAAAAGAAGTTTTTGTTGGATGAAAAAAAAAGTGACGATCTCTGAATGTTTCTTATTGATTTTATTTGAACAGGCTTTTCTTATTCATTTTTAGTCAACACTGTTAATGAATCTAATCACACTCGGAGAAATTTGTTAACAGTATGAAAAATCTCGCATACTGACCTCAAACATAGCGAATTATAATTTCCATTAGCAAGCCTCCATAGGCATTTAAAGTATGCTTTGTCAGATATAATTGAAAATTTAAATGCGTTCATAACTTAATTTCTAACAATAAAAATATTAGAAGCAGCAAATAAAACGAAATTGTGGTGGAGAATTTCTATTCTAATTTTTAAAATAATGTATTCTGTTACATGTGTGATTTGAAAGAAGTAAAAAATTTGGAGGTGAAAAAAAAAGAGAAGAAAATAATCCCTTTCCCATAAGTGCTACAACTGTGCATGCTTACTTCCTCAATACTTTAGTCCTACAGTGGCCCTAGTGTCAGAACTAGTCGTTATCCCTCAACTGGAAAAAGCACTTCAGATGACCTACAACCGATTAATGCCTTAGCTGACGCGAGAAATCCCAGATAAGTATCCCAACAAAAACATCTCTGTGTAGAAGGATGTAACTTTTCAATGCCGTGGATGATCCTTAGATGCTGGTAACTCTTTCGTACAGTAACTGCCAAAAGGAGAGTGAAGAATTTCAGTTCGCAGGCCAGGTCAGTGCAGACGACCAAAGCTCTTGCTCAGCTCAATGAAGACACATGCCCGAAGCTCATGGAGTCGATGAGGAGAGGGGGAAAAGCCATTAGAATTAGTCGGAGGTGCAGGGGGTGATGAGGTCAGTCCAAGAACTCGTGAACAGCCTTCACCTATCTCCGTCCATGCATGTCTTTGTCATTCCATTCCGTCATCGAGGCAAAGATTCAGGTGCGTCATGTGACGTGGGGGAAGTTCGAGCGAAAATATTGATCGACTAGTACTAGAATGGACATGACCTGCATTTAAGTTTCACAAGGCACTGGTGCACAACAGAATTCCAGAGGTTCAGTTTCGTCAGAAGCAATATTCTCGCTCAATCAACGAGTTTGGCAGTAAGGCCAGAAATGAGGGTAAGTAATGAATAAAGTTCACTCGACAGCCGCTGGGGTTTATGCATTCACCTCTTGGCCAAAGTCCCAGGGCTCGATCCGGAACCCCTAGAAACATGTTCATTGTCGGTTCGATTGACTGATTCATTGACTGATCAAAGCATGGCTAGTGGGTTGTTCGAAGATGTGGAAGAGATCGTTGATGATGTTGGTGTACAGATGTGCTAAGTGATCATGGATGAGCATGCTAATAAATTATTCTTCCTTTTTGTTCCATTTTTCCATGGATATGTTGAAATGGCCCACAGCACCACTACTTGAAAGTCTAAACAAAGAGGCATTATTCATTCAGTGGCTTTGCCACACTACATGTGAATTGCAATAAAACTCCCTGTGCGCTTACTGTATGTTGATAGGCTAGGAAATGGCATTGGTTAGCCAGGGTACACATCGAGGGATACAAAACAGAAGATACAAGGTGACAAGGACAAAAAACAACAACAACCCACGGTCATTTTCGTTCTGAACAAGTCTACAAGAAAGAAAGCATGCATGGGACTATATTACTGCAATTATTTTTGCAAAGCAAGCTCTGGTTATTACTACTGCATTTGTAAAGAAATAAAAATCCTTACACCAGTAGTATGGAAACAAAATCAAACTAAAAGTGTGAAGAAAATGTCCTCTCCATTCCAAAGAAGTCCATAAAATTTTACAAGGAACAAATTTATTTTCCTGGAAACACCATAACAAGTTCTAGCATCTATAACTGTTCAACATTTAGCCCATCACTCAACTTGGGCATGCTTGATTTCCACATAGTAACATTGCAATCTTATTCCAAGTTGCATGTGAATAGTGGGTACTTTGATTTCAAATCAATCATAGGAGCTTACATATGACAGGTTTATCCCTCCAGGTTTACTGGAGGTCCTCACAGCTTTATCTGTCTGTGTGTCTCTGTGTGTGTCTGTGTGTGTGTCAGTCTGTCAGTCCCGACTTAACAGCTGATATCTCAAAAACTACTGGACGGATTTCCTTGACATTTTGCACACTTACTGGAAGTTAGGTCCGATTGAATGTATCAAATTTTCAGAATCGAGGTTTGAAAAGAAAGTGACTTTTTTTTAACGTTTTGGTGTGGCAAAGAAGGCAAGGGACGGAACTCTGTCCCGACTCAAGGGAAGTTTTGGCATGTGTGATGTGAGATAGCCACCCCACCTGTTGTTGTACACGTGAGAGGTTGCGGGTTCGAACCTTACTTTTTCCCCCCTCTTATCTCGAGAGGTTGTGGGTTCGAACCCGATCTTTTTATTTATTTTTTAATGCCAAAACCTGGAGGTTCAGTGCCAGCGGTTTTTATTCAAAATAAAAGAACTCAGTACAAATGTTACTGCAAAACAGAAAAATGTATACTGAATAATACACAACCTGTGCAACTTTCCCTAGCAGTCAAAACTCATCTTCAAAACTTACTCATTGTTATGCTGTATAAGTATACACGAGTTGTGAGCTCATACACCTGTTTCCAGTCTATTCTGATATCACTTTGACAGGTCCCTCTTGTAGATACACCTTTTTGATTTTGGGCTTGAAAATTTACACGTCCTGAATTTTGATTCGTACCCATTCTGCATGTTTCCACTCTAACATGTTTTCATGTTCACAAACAACAGAGAATTTTACCTTGCACTGTGTATTTTATCATTCTCTGAACAATTTTCTCTTCGTCAAACATGTATTGTACAGTCTGTCTCTATGGACTTCTTTAGGTAAGAAGAGAAGAACAGATATATGTCCCCTACTTTTCTGGCAAGAATGACTAATTTTTCTACAAGAAGACAGGGGATATATATATATATATATATATATATATATATATATAGAGAGAGAGAGAGAGAGAGAGAGAGAGAGAGAGAGAGAGAGAGAGAGAGAGAGAGAGAGAGAGTGAGAGAGAGAGAGAGAGAGACAGAGAGAGAGAGAGAGAGAGAGAGAGAACAGGGAACAGTCATTGAGATAGAGAGGCAGGATTGTGGTCTAAATGGCAGGCAGGCAATTAGTCATACAGGCAGAAGAACAGATGTACAGTGAGGCACTGAAAGACAGGCTGACTCACAGAAACTTGACAGACTGAGGGACAGGCACACACATACACACACAAAATCAATCTCTCTCTCTCTCTCTCTCTCTCTCTCTCTCTCTCTCTCTCTCTCTCTCTCTCTCTCTCTCTCTCTCTCTCTCTCTTGTGTCTCTCTCTCTCTTGTCTCTCTCTCTCTCTCTCTCTTGCTCTCTCTCTCTCTCTCTCTCTCTCTCTCTCTCTCTCTCTCTCTCTCCTCTCTCTCTTTCTCTCTAGAGAGTCTCTCTCTCTCTCTCTCTCTAGAGAGTCTCTCTCTCTCTCTCTCTCTCTCTCTCTCTCTCTCTCTCACTCTGTACAGATTCTTCCCACTTACATCTGCCTCAGAGTCTTTGAGCTTCTGTTTCTTTTCCTTGACCTTCATCTCGAAGACCTGTTCCATCTCCGCCTCCATCTTCTTCATCTTCAGGTCATGCTCCCGCTTCTCCTCCGCCATCTGGGACAGGGGGTCTCTGGAGAAAAGACAAGAAAGAACACGATTAGATTTTTTGTGACTCCTCTGGAGCCATAATCTGGATTTACTTTTCAAGTGAGAGAGAAGGAAAATTCAGAGACAAATAAGTTGTAGAAGGTCATGATAGAGAGCAGTAGATCTAACCCATCTAAGTTGCTTGAACTGCTTACAAATTAAGAACCAAACTGGTTTAAAGTATCTTAGAGAAAGAGAGGCAGGCAGCCAGCCAGGCCAGCCAGGCAGGCAGACAAACACAGAGAGAGAGAGAGAGAGAGAGAGTTATGATAAGGATTTTTGTTGTTGATGGTGTTGTTGCATAATTCTCATATCCTCTCTAAATAAACATTTTTTTTTAAATTCCACATTGGATAAAGCAATGCTAACAAAGGTAACACATTTGGAACATTTTCCATGCACCCCACCACCACGGGCTACCAACAGTTGGAAAATCTTTCGATATGAAAGACATGCTAATTTCTGAGCTACTAAATCTGTTATGAAGGAGTAAAACCAGATGCATATACTAGGTACTGCAGTGCAGCATCACACTTCTATTTGTGGCCACTGATGATGATGATGGTGATGATGATGGCGATGATGATGATGGTGATGATGTTGATGACGACGATGATGATGATGATGATGATGACCACAACAACAAAGATGACAGCAGCAAGAACTGCACGGGAGAGAGGCCAGGGACACACTTGCTGAGGGATCCAGGCTTGACCTTGCCTTCGGCAGTGGAAGGTGCCAGCTTGTTGTAGCGGTAGTTCTCATAGTGCACATTGTTGGTCACGTCTTTTAGGTCCTGCATGTGGGTCCTGAGGAACAGAGGTTAAACAATTTAATAAATAAACAAAAACTGTTTACTGACATCGACTTTTCAATGTCACATTTGATACAGCAAGTGGGTCCTATTGAATGACAAGGAAACAGAAATAGAATCGGCAGAGGTATTCTTGAATTTCATATGAAATTACCATGTGGGTCCCAATACACAGATGGATGGATGGATGGATGGATGGAGTTGTACGGCCTATCAACCTTATTAGGCTACGTAAGGCCATTAAGCTTGAAAATCACTCAAACAGTTGAGAGTAAACGCAAATCAAGTCACGGTGTCCCTTGTTATTCGCCTCTTACGAATTGCGTAGGGAGACGCGGTGGGTCAATTCTTACCCTGAACCCACGGGGGATCCCGACACACAGTGAAGCACACCAAATGGATTTCAACACAGACATGCAAATAAGTCTTATAGAAGCAAGACTGCCTCACTGCAGGTTCCAAACCGGAAAATGACAGTACTGCATTTTATCAGTTTCAGACTATAGTGTTATCCTTTGATCAATGTTTACTGCATACTTTCCACTCATACAGTCGGTATGATGGCCCAGATTACAGGGAGAAAAAAAATCCAACATACCAAAACAATCACATAAATGTGTTGTCAAGGGAAGAAATGTGCCATTTCATTTCCTGGTGTTAAAAATCAGTCTCACCTTATCAACATATTCCTCAGTGCAATAAAGTCGTTGTGTTCAAGGCTTTCAACTGAAATAGAAAACAAAAGAATTACATCAATGGCTGTGATATAACATTTTGTTATGGCATTAAATACCGATACAAATAACTCAATAACTTCAACGGGCAAATCAACCACAGTAACATCTTGACTGCATATCCAGCAGAACGTGCTACACACTTCTGTAGTTCATCTGTCTAGTGCAGCCATTACATTGCACTTGTAACTTGAATTTTGTGACTGGAGGCTGAGGAGCTATCATACTTTCAAATACTTTACAATCCCTAAATTCATAATTTTTTATTCTGCTGGCTACTTTGATCAACTGCTCAAAATTAAATAGGGATTATCTGTCATGTTTTCACTTGGACACTTACACGTATGAACAAATCTCGGCATTAAAAAAAAAGCAAATTATGAATTAATATCAGTATGACAATGGGACTGTGGACACAGCTCAACCATACTGTTTGATTCAATCAGAGCAGACCATCAAATTCACATGCAGCAATGTCCAAAATGTTGCTCAATGGTTTAACCACCTGGTACATCAATAAAGGTAACAAGTAAATTATTTTAATTCCTGAGAGAAGCATTAGGAAATGTTTTGCTCATCCTCCACTTTGCAAAAAAAAATTTCCATGCTGCCAACACATTGCAAACCATCAATCTGGACAATACACAAAACAGTTTCTTTATATAGAAGGAAAAAAAATAATAACAGCACAGCGGCAACAACAACAACTATGAAGACATTTACTTACCAAAAAATCCCAACACAAAAACAAATTTCAGCACTGTAACTGCAACAACACTTGAAACTTCATCATCGAATTGGACATGACAGACACCAAACACCAGAGAGGTCAAGACACGAGCACTCACCTTCAACCACTCAAACTTCATCATCAAAGTGGACACAACAGACACCAAACACCAGAGAGGTCAAGACACGAGCACTCACCTTCAACCACTCAAACTTCATCATCAAAGTGGACACAACAGACACCAAACACCAGAGAGGTCAAGGCACGAGCACTCACCTTCAACCACTCAAACTTCATCATCAAAGTGGACACAACAGACACCAAACACCGGAGAGGTCAAGACACGAGCACTCACCTTCAACCACTCAAACTTCATCATCAAAGTGGACACAACAGACACCAAACACCAGAGAGGTCAAGACACCAGCACTCACCTTCAACCACTCCCCAGGGGTACTGCCTCCCTCTCAAGGTCTTTCCACCCACATTGATGACTCTGTTGCTGCCCACCACAGCAAAAGGCACGCGATCCTACAGGACAGAAAGGCACCAGAGTCAGACAGTGGGAAAATGCATGCAAGGAGCGGCAAATCAATGTACAGGGAAGTGTGCACAACACTACCACTGCTGCTCACTATTGTCTGGCGACAGCCACAGCCACCAGACAGCCAGTGTGGTCGATGCTGTCCGTGGTCTAGAAATTGCCACTTGGACAGAAGCACGGAAATCCTTCTGTGTGCAAACAACCAAACTTAATAATTGAACAAAACCTGCTCACTGATGCAGCATTGACTATGTAAGCAACATAAGATCCCTAAAATGAAACAAGGTAAAACTTTATTGACCTTGGCAAAATAATATCTAACAACCCATCTTAATATTATTAAAAGATTATACAAATTTGCATTAACAGGAATGATCACTATGAGAGTTCTTCACAACATTAAGAAAACAATTCACCTTTACCAATCAATATTCACCTTAGATTACAGATGAAACTCAGATGACAAATCCCAAACCCACAAACTACTTTGTACCACCTGTTTCACTTCACTACAAGCAGACAAAACAGACCTCCTTTCGGAGTACTGTAGAGAGTAAACTCAGAAAAACTACACTACGTGTTCTACTCATGCATCAACGGAATGAAATAGGTATATTTACTCCAGTGCCCTTTACCCTGAGTTTCTTCTGCAGTTTGTTCTCCTCCTCATCCTCGCACTCAGGGAACTCGTAAATCTTGATCTTGTGCTGGGCAATCTCGTTCAGAATCTGCAAAACAAAATGTTCAAACTCTCAGTGGAAGTCCTACTACTCTACCAAGACCATACACCAAATGAACTCTGCTTCACAGTGGTGTGGGCTTTGGAGCTGAAGGCCTTATCTCACTGGGAATCTGGGAAGCCAGGGGCATCCTTACTTGCAGTCAACTCCTTGTGCCATGGTCGTGGCAAAGAACCAATTTCTTTTCAAACCTATGTGTGTGTGGGTGCCAAGAAAACAACAACAACAAAGCGAGACACAAAACATGGTAGTCCTAGGAACACAAGGCACGACTGTAAAAATAGACAGATAGAAAACCACACTTGATGCAAAATTTTGGTGATATTTGAAACGAGAAAATGAAGGAATCCACTAATCATGAAATTTAACACGGTAAAAAAAAAACCTTGGTAAAGTTAATTTAAAAAAAAGACTCTATATGAACCTCAAATCTCAGTGCCATTTGACTTAACAAATTCACTTCATCTGAAATTATGGTAACCAAATGAAATGTATATGTATGGCGATTTCTGCATGATTTAATCAAATATTAGTCTACAATAGTAAAGTTTAGTGTGCCCCCCCACCCCCTCTCCCCCCTGCACTCACTGTCTTCTTGAATTCCCTGCACTCATCTGGCGTGAGGGAGTCGGCCTTGGCGATGAGGGGAATGATGTTGACTTTGTCGTGTAGACGCTTCATGAACTCCACGTCCAGTGGCTTCAGCCTGCACGGGAAGAGAGAGATTAGCATCTCTCATGCCAGTTTTTGTCTCGGCTTCTGGAGTTGTGCATTTTACCATACAAGCTTTCTTTGTACTGACTATGAGATACGGATTATTCAATAACACCCACCACCACCACCACCACCACCACAAATAACGAAACTCATGTCTAGTGAAAGTTTACTTCTCCTCTGTTTCCTTGTAGTGATATCATTACATAACTTTTGGGTTGAGTGTTTTCCTAATTTAAAACTTTTTTCAATGATGTGAAATAACCATACTTGATAAATAAAACATTGGGAATAGGTAATTGTGAAATTTGGATTTGTGAAAATGTAAAACAACTTGGGTAGAAAGTGGATCATTAATTTTTTCTTTTCACTGTTACAAAAATAGCAACAGTGACTTCAACATTATCTTTCCATCATTTGCGATCCATCCTAAAAATAAATATATTAAATGAGGTTTAAAAGCCCCTAATAAAGCTGCAATACACGAAGTCTAGCATCCAGGCACAGGCAGATCCAGGCAAATGGAGATGGGTTACCTCCCTTTAACTAAAGTCTCAATCACTGTGATGCACTGGGCAGGGCTACCAAGAAAACAATGCCACTGACCACAGGTCCCTGCCAACATCTAACTCTGTGCCCTCTACTCCCATGCAAGCGAGATGAAGCCCCAGATTCACTGACCCATGTCCAGTTGGCGCTATGAAGTACAGACAGCAGTGGACACGCGTGTCTGGGCTGGTGGTTCTGTTGACGCGGGACTCGGCATTCAGGTACTCCTCATACTTGCTGTCAATAAAGTCTGTCACCGGGCACCAGCTGCAGGTGGAGATGGAAAGGCACGCATGAGTGCAGTGCACATGCACTGAGCCAGTCTAGCTAACTCAACCCTTACACGAGTAATCTGTCAGGAGGGCCTGAAAGTTTCTAGTGTGAACAAATGTATCATGAGACGTATATACTTTCTGGTAAGCATGGTATTGATAAATCCAATGATTTTTTCTGTTTGTTTTTTTTCGGAGCCAATTTTATGACAGTTTCTATTCAGAAATTCCTTTTTTAGAATTCAGTTAACGAAACCATGTATTAGCTACATAAAAAATGAACTGCAACAACAGACTAGATACGTGAAATGGCTAAAACTGACAACAATGTACTCACATTAAACTACAAGAATCATTTTGAGCCAGCACTCGGCATAGGTTAGCATTCTTTGCATATCAAATCATGGCTTATCAAATATGATCAGCAGTAAAAGTGTTCAACTTACAGATGAAAAATTCAAACCCCCCCCCCCAATCAGCTGACAACCCTGGCAGCTGGGATTTTGGGGCCTAAGCCAGTAGCTTAGCCAGGGGTGGCCCCGAACAGCCACAAGTACCCAAAGAGATCCTCCAATGTATGTGGTCAATTCCTCCTTGCACAGAGCACAAACTAAGGGTTGACAGAGTCCACGACACTCTCTACCCACCAGTTGCTGTTGTCCACGGCATCGCCAAATCCCGGTGTGTCCACCACGGTCAGTTTCAGCTGCACCCCATTCTCCTTCAGCACCACATGTGTTGTGTCCACCTGTAGCACAGCATTGCACCAGATGAGACAGTGAAGGAAAAGAGACAAGAGACAAGAGAGGGAGGGCGAGAAGGGCAGACAAGACTGACACAGATACACACAGACACACACACACACAGGTACACACACAGATACACACACACACACCCCAAATTGCAGAGACAAATAAAAACAGGGGAAAAGACAGAGAAACTGAGAGTGAGAGAAATTGCAAGAAGAACTGCCTGTACAAAGCAGGATACTGAAGCAACAGTATCATGGAAATGATAACGTTTTCTCATAGGTGTGCCTTGGTTCTTACAATGCAAGCTTCCTATTCAAAGGGTCTCACATTGTGTACTCTTTGTCCATCTAATTATTGGGCAAACTTATTGATTCTCTCTGAATTTAGAATAAATGCTCTCAGCTCATCCAGTTTCTCTCTTTGACAATGCTCATGTTTTGATTACAGGGCCAAACATTCAAGTTTAAATGGTGACAGCTTCTAGTTCTACCATTGTGTCATGGTGTGTAACTCAAATGTTGAACCAAGATACAAAAGCTCTGCTGCAAAGGGTCCTCATTTACACGACATTCAACAACAAGGACTTGCTTTCATCTTTTGATTGTTTTTGAATGTAGGATCCAGACTAAAAACTATTCTATCTCCCTCCACCAGTTCTGAATTTTTTTTCCAAACTGACCATTTATATGTCCATGTCTTGTCTTTTTTTTTGGGGGGGGCACATCAATTTTTACCTACTTCACCTATTATCACCTAAGTCCATCATTTTACTAGTTGTTGACAAAAATGTTTCAACTTCCACTGGCTTAATCTCCTTGTCATCTACATCACTATCAAGACCTTCTAGATAGTCCTCTAAATGCTATCAGCTAATCTTCTAGAATAGCAACTCACTACATCCATGTTATCAAAAGCTATCCATGGTACATGTAAACATCAGATATGAGCAACATTCTGGATGGAGTATAATTCTGATCCACAGCTTCAGCTTTCCCTCACTGAAACACACACACACACACACACACACACACACACACACACACACACACACACACACACACACACACACACACATCTATTCTCTGAACAATCATTCCAATCTCTAAGGGAACCCCCCAACCCCAATCCACCCCCCACCCCCCCAAAAACAAATATATTGTTTCAGCTGGCTCAAATCAACAAACAATCCCACCAGACAAAAAAATTTCACTCTGTACTCTGTAAGCTTCAAAAGACCATAGGCATTTTGGGGCCACCAGAGCCAGTACAGTATTCCTGACTGACACATCATCCCTTTCCTGTGCACTGGGTCTTGGGGTTATCAAATTTTACACCAGCATCATGCAGGGCTGGGCAACTTCCTCGTCAGGAGATCCCCGCTCAAGCCCCCACATGCCAGCTCTGGGTTTACATTAGGCACCCCTGATAGCGCCATCAGAATTCCATCACCATTTTTTCATGGGCTCCTCCTAAAGTGGCTTATCTCTCTCTCTCTCTCTTTCTCAATATGAGAACCTGCTTCAGGCTCCCTTCAGGAAGATGTCTAGACATTGCAAGAATTCTAGAGAAAGCTTCCAGATTGTGTTATCAGGATGATGCTTCAGAGAACTCACTGACACTTTGACACAATAAGGTTGTAAGCATGTTCAACTTTCTAAAACTTCATTATCATCGTTGTCCTCCTCCTCATACTACATCTACTACTACTGCTTCTACTACTACTACTACTACTACTACTACTTACTGTTGTGCCAGCACAAACATTATGTACTTCTGAGACAAGGAATAATATATGTGAATCATAGAGACCATGAAAGTTCTTTAAAACTTCTCCAGAGAATGTAGTGTAGCTGTGGTTAAAAATGTCTCTGAAAACACACCATTTTATCTATACTGCTCAGCAGCAAATTTCAGTCAAATGATAATGTTTATGTGACTGAAGGGGAGGTTTTGAGGACAATGATCGATAGCCTCTACAATTTTTTTAAAAGGACATTGCATCTCTGCTTGATGCTGACCAACCTAATCCAGATACAAGAGTGTTCTCCACTTGTAGTTTTCTAGACTTACAACTTAGCTTCTACAGATGGAAGTGACACAGAAATTAATTTTGGTACCCAGCATGTCGTTTTTAAACAATTACTGGTCTGCTTATATCTACATCAACTTGACTGAGAGAATGAAGCTGAGCCAGAAGGTACAATTCAATCCTTGTGTAACACTGTGTCTGGGCAGAAAATGTACATGTAAACAATTCTGAAGCAACTTACTTTTACCATGAAACATGATCTCGTGCATGGTGGGTGCAAAACTGGAATCATTCACAAGTAATCCTGCTCACCCCAAGGGGGTCTCCATGCACAGCCAAAGACTGCCAGCACAGGAGAAACCCACTGCCAGACACCACATGTGCACCTGCCGCTCGCTCTGCCTGCATGCATGCAGGCAAAGTTCAAACCGCCAACAAGCTTGCTGACATTTCAAATCTCAGGCAGGCAGG
>JAWQFJ010005543.1:30000-35000 GCA_034096865.1 Theodoxus fluviatilis | reverse complement strand
CGCACACTCCCCTACCTCCACAACCTTCTATGCAAATCACTAGCAAGTTGCTTTCGAGATTTGCATTATTCGACATTTATGTCTGTAGTCAGTCGCGCACCCCCAAGCGTACTTGCTTACAAACACATGCAGGGATAAACTGACAGCACACACAAGTATTCACATGCATTAATACGCGCTGTATACACAACAAAGTGACACATCAAGTAAGTGCGCCTTGACATTGTCGAAAACGACTGTAGACAATACCTATGCCCATTAGACGCAAATCCATCCACGTTAGAGAGTGCCTACCTTGAGGAAGCTTTGTGTGTGGGCTGTAGATTTCTACCTAAATAAAACACCAAAAGATAATTCCCCGTCTTCCTTCTGCTGTGAGATCTTCTTTAAAAGGTGTACCATTTTGGTAGCAGCCTGTGCGTCGCCAGTCACTGGCTATGTGGAAATGCCTGTGCGTCTATGTCCCTTTAACAAATTGTATGTATGACGTTTGCGATGACGTCATTCGTGACGTAGCGTGGCTGATAGCAGATGGGAGATGAATAATTTTTCTCCCCCATGCATTCATGCGAACGTTTCACAACTTTCGATGTCACACCAAAAGGTCACACTGTGGCTGATTTCTTCAAAGAAATTTGTTCCAATTCACAAAAACTCCCTGGCAGCAAACTCAATGAAGCGTTTAAAGAGGCCTACGAGTTTTAAAACTAAAAGCACATTAGCTCAACAACTAAACAACACGGTAATTGTAAACTGCTCATACATAGTTCACGACACACCCCAACACAGCACAGCACAACACATGCACACACGCGCGCGCGAGACGCTTATGTACATGTACATTGACAGAAGAAAAAAAAACACAATAAGAATTAACGCTCATTCGTCTTATCAAAGGTGGAGGATTTGACTGAGACATCTTTTAATGTTTCATATTTACATATTTTAGTAATACATGTATGCCACAGGAAGACAGCTGTAAAAGAAAGTTGACATTTGCTCCGTTTGCACTAGCACATCATTATCGACAAACTCACCTGCAGCTGGATCCCTGTCTATCTGCCTACTTGACCAGACTAAACTGAGCTGAGTTCTTATCGTTTACAGGGTGTTCATGCAGCACGCACGTACGGTTAGTGGACAACGATTTCACAACTGTAAACATGTTCCCAAGGTGTGCATTTACAGTGAAGATTACCTTGTCAACATGCCACTCCCTCACAAGGACAACCTTGTCGTCAGTGTTCTCGATTTAACCCTCTGTCTGATAAACACGTCCTAGATCCTAGGCAATGGGCTGACATTCTTTCTAGTGTACAAAATGTTGTTGAAGCGAGTCCAGATTTTACAGTCCACTCCTGTAGAATTTATAGTCACATTAAAAATAGGCATATCTTTCGACGCAGGAGACGATCTACTTTTCGTCTCTCTCTCTAAAGGAATGCCATATCGTCCAATCTTGCTCAGTCATGTTACACAGCTTGTGCCTGCGGGAATACAATTAGATCACAAGCGGGAACATTCAAGGGGAGGTAACATATTTACGATCCTTTCGTATTCCATAATGCGCATAACTCTTTCGTGTCCAAATGAGGTGAAAGTCAACTCCGGACCGTACATCCCTGTATCAGGCGATGACTTAAAAAGAG
The DNA here is from genome assembly GCA_034096865.1 of Theodoxus fluviatilis. Classification (NCBI taxonomy): domain Eukaryota; kingdom Metazoa; phylum Mollusca; class Gastropoda; order Cycloneritida; family Neritidae; genus Theodoxus; species Theodoxus fluviatilis. The sequence goes on along the minus strand of JAWQFJ010005543.1, from coordinate 33,351 downwards.
GACAGAAATTGGGGTAAACTCAGTCAGATACTTCTACAGGGTTGTGAAAAAATGTCGGGAAGGCTTCATAGGCCTACCAGTAACCTCTCCCTAAAGTTGAGACTGAAAATTCATTCTTGCCACTTGTGAGTCAGATTCTGCGCTACTGTGGTCAGTGTGGACACGTTTATGTAATCGCGAAGACACTTCGTCTGTGTAAATATGCTTGTCTAATATAAACGTTTGTTTGTAAACACTGTGTTTAGAATGCGTTTTTTTTAAAATGTAAACTATCTTCTTTGAAAAAGTAAGCAGAGCCGATTTCTTATCGATTACAGGGCATGCGCGTAGGAATTAGGGAATGATCACGAATTGTCCATTGTAAACACGTTCACGTGACACCAGAAGAAAGTACACTATCATTGAGAAATGAAAGTTTACTCCGTTAGAAGGGTAAACAGAGCTGAAGATCTGAAGATCTACCCACCTGTCTGCTTCAAAGCAGGGAAAGTGGAACTGACTAGCCTACTCATCGTTTCCAGTCTGTTAACACGGCATATACACGCGTAGTGGTTACTGTGTGACCACGATTCTACCACTGTAAACAAGTTTATGTGACAAGTGTTGACACTAAGCAATCCCAATTTCTAAAGCATCATGTAACGAAAGATCCCAGCATTCAAAAGACAAATGTCTCTCAAGAGACTTGATCTTTTGCGTTGTATATGTAGACTTAACTCTCCATCAGCGTAAACTAGTCCGTAGATCATAGCGTAAGCAACACATGACTTATTTCTTCGTCTGCATCATTATCTTATGAAGTCACCTCATCCGTGCCGTTGCTTTCAATTCACTTCTTTCATGCTTGGCGTCCATGGGTTTCCAGTGAGTCTCTTTAAAAATAAATAGACCTTTTGATGAAGAGTGCTCACTCACTCGTTCCTCTCTCTCTCTCTCTCTCTCTCTCTCTCTCTCTATATATATATATATATATATATATATATATATATATATATGAATTTCACTTGTTCTCTTCCTTTCTGAGTTTTCAGTTATATATTTCTAAAACATACTGCTGACTTTCTGACATATCCTTGAATATGAACCAAATTACTAGAGCAAGTATTCTTGAGAGTCTCCTTAGTTCTCATCTTGGTCATCGTGCACGCATCACTTTCGGTCAAAGAAGAAGGTGCAAGGTCACTACGAAGTTCAAACTCACGGAAATACACAAAGCCTCGTAAAACCCTAGCTTGTTTCTTATTACAGCGAAGACGTGTTCAATGGTAACACTTACATAAAGAAAAGAAAAAAAAGTGCGAATTTCGACTGAAAAGTCTTGGTCAGGCGCAAAAAGGGGAATCGAACCATGCACTTACACTTACAGAAAGGAGCAGTTTATAATGATTTGTGTTTAACAAACTACCAAGAACTTTACCCTCGCCTTGTGCGCTTTATCGAGAGGCACGGTGGTTGAACAGCCATTTTGTCTCCGAACCAAAATCTCATTCTCATATCAGGCAATGACCTCAGTTAAAAGGTGAAACCCGGATGAAGTGAAGGTCAGTCAGGCGCTGCCTTTGCTGCTCGTGGGACTAAATTTCTAGACCATTGTCGGGATGACAGTCTCTTTCGTCGTCTTGGCAATCAGAGGTATGGGAGAAGTGAAATGCAGGTACCCTGGTTTCGAAATTCTACACGCCGATTCATTTCTGTCTCTTGGGATCAGGATTTTGGAGCTAATATAAACAAATTCACATGAACTACGTAGATCTTCTGTGTTTATATGCCTGGTTATATGATTACTGTAGCGGCGTTCTTTCAAATGGTGCTTTAAAGTCCCTCGTCCAAGCAACTTGGCACCTCAGTCACCTAAATACCTTGTCAAGTGTAACATACGGCCACAGCTGCTTGATCAGCTGGAAAGCCTGGCTGCCAGGCTTCAGGGGACAGTTCCTCTAGCTCAGCCAGGAGAGGCATCAAGCAGACAAACACGCCGTCCAACGGTACAGGGTCAGATCAGATCAGATCCAACCGTTCGTTCTAACCACCCTGACAGATCCAGCCCAACGTACGCACACCAATAAACAGGCCGCAAAATATAGATCCAACCCTCAGGAAACATCATTACAGGCTTCTCTACCAATCAGACAGAGGAATCAACGCCTGGTCCTCGCTCACACATTCTTGTGTCACAAAATGATTCTTAAAGTGTTTTCACTACATGTATTAATACTTCATATTTCTTCTGTCCCAGGGACTGAACCACGGCACTGCGCCTCACACATAATCTAGGGGTAAAGCTTGCTCGCCTAAATCCGCCTACCAAACACACAGTTTCAACAGGCGAGTAGAGGTTGAGGAGCAACTATGTCTTATTTTAGAGGTAATACGCAACCTTGAAGGAAAAAAAATGTAAACGACAATGCCATAGATGCGCTAAAACTGAACTAACAGGTCTGAAGCGACCACACAAAAACTGGAAATTCACTATGCAGGCGTCCTACCTATGACGTCATGATAAGAAGAGTTATCTTCCATAGTTCAACGTCACTTCAAAATATGTATACAATCCAACTTTAAAGAGCTCCTGTGACCTTAACCTTGAAGCAAGGTCAAGTTACTGTGTATGTTTTTTGACGCCTTGTCATCCTACACCATCATGCCAAATTGGGTGTTGATAGACTTAATAGTCTCCGAGAAAAATCACACGTTAAAGTTTTTTTACGGATTACAGGACGCCCCGACGCCCGGACGCCAGAACGGACGCCCGGACGCTCGGACGGACGACACGGGTGACCTAGTATGAAAGTATAAAATGTGTACTACAATGTTATGAAGTTTGGAAGAGTTATCTTTCATAGTTCAGGGTAAAGGTCACTTCAAAATATGTATACAGTCCAACTTTAAAGAGCTCCTGTGACCTTGACCTTGAAGCAAGGTCAATCAAACTGGTATCAAAAGATAGGGATTACTTTGCCGTATACACCATATATAGGTCTGGTATCCAATCTCAAAAACTTCAGAGAAAATTGTGAAAATGTGAAAAATGGCTGTTTTTAGACAACATTTACGGCCCCTGCGACCTTGACCTTGAAGCAAGGTCAAGTCACTATGTATGTTTTTTGACGCCTTGTCATCCTACACCGTCATGCCAAATTGGGTGTTGATAGACTTTATAGTCTCCGAGAAAAATCGAACGTTAAAGTTTTTACGGACGACACCACGCCCGGACGGACGACACGGGTGAGTACATAGACTCACTTTTGCTTCGCATGTGAGTCAAAAATCGTCGAATATCAATAAAGAAAAGAAAAAGGACGCATAGGAAAACAGTGTATTCTTTATCATGGAGAACTGAGAGCAATAGTG
>JAWQFJ010005543.1:20000-22500 GCA_034096865.1 Theodoxus fluviatilis | reverse complement strand
TAGAGGACACCCTTGTCTGCAGGCGAGAAAGTGTTAGGCCAAACGAGATGGTTTGTTTGCAGAATGTAGAATCCAACAATAAATTCAAGACCTGCCCTTGGGGCTTGAATTAACTACACGTGTATAAGTCAAGTCCCACGCATGAAATAAAGCCACCAGATTCACAGCTGTTACAAAAACTTGCGAGGAGCTGACGGTCTACACAGAACAGGCTCACATCTTGCTGGCTGTTAAACACGCAGTGAGACGTTGTTGGCTAGGTTTAAAGACACCTCGTGGTAATGTTTCGGTGAGGAATCCGAGATCCTAGAATTTCGCTCTGCTCACTAGAATCACCGTTTGTGATCTAAAGGTCGGGAAAACGTTCTGAATTAATTAGAAAGTTTCACGTGACTGACACCTTCAAGATGGCGACCAAAGGCCCTACTGTGCGTGAGCCTGTGGTACGTTGCTTAACCTACCTAATTAGCAAACAATAGGCCGGTGTCAACATGAGTCAAACACTTGACTGCCCTTCAGTCCTTCATCAAGTTGACACCTGTTGACACCGGAATATTCCACGTAAGATCTTGCACGGTTCCTAAAATAAGCAACACCCCCCTGTGCCCGAGGCATGATTGACAAACACTGCCAGCCTAACACTGCCTGTGCTGTGCTGATGTAGGCTTTTCGATGGCAGATGCTTTTGCCGAATTCAAACGTCCGGAAAAGAACGTCCTTTTCCTTTTACCGGCTGCAAGGCAAGATATTCATCACAACACCGATTCACACGAATGAATGGGCTGCTGAAAACATTGGCTTTCGGTCTATTAGCCTTCCAACACCCCAAAAAGTCTTCATTTTTCTCACACGTCCGTCGAGACCACAAGCCTGTTACATGGGACAAGAGATGCGTCTATCACCCCCGAAGCAAGCAGACGGTGTGATAAGCAATTTGGAGCATATTGCTTCTGGCAAATGGTTTGAATCGCGGCTTTGAAAGACTTTAGAACACTCCACAGCGAATTTCTGTCTTGTCTCTGTTTCAAATATTTAAAATCCTGTTTGCATCAATGAATGTGAAACAAGGATTATAATTTTTCTGGCTACCATTACGTGTGTTCTTTGCCTATAATTATATCAAAAGCGCATGTGCTGTTGGTTTCTGAAGTATCTCAGCACAGGTGTACAATCAGCCTTACCTGATACCCAACGAATGTAGAAGTAGTGGTCAAGCAAGAACCTCCAGTTTGCTACTTTATAATGCATGAGTAGGCAACTGGCGCTGACTGAATGTTGCTCTGACCAAAGCTCAAAGAGGGAGGGGGTGGGGGAGGGGGTGGGGGGAGTGGGTGGGGGGTGGGGGTGGGGGGTGGGGGTGGGGGGACAGACACGACCAGTTCGATTGGAGATCAGCACGTTGAATCGACCTTGCAGTCAGACAGAAACGGGATCGCCTGCATGTGTTACAAACTGCACTGGATCTGCGCATGTGATCGCATTCGTTAGCCTTAACTTTCAGTCTGTAGTCTTATTTGAGCGGGGAATCGCTCAAGGCTGTTGCAGTGCGAGAAAACAGAGAGACACACGGCGAGAGAGAAAGAGAGAGAGAGAGAGAGAGAGAGAGAGAGAGAGAGAGAGACAGAGAGAGACAGAGACAGAGAAACACAGAGAGACACAGAGAGACACAGAGAGACACAGAGAGAGAGACAGAGAGACAGAGAGAGACAGAGACAGTGAGAGACAGAGACACACAGAGGAGAGAGCAGAGAGACAGAGAGGAGAGAGAGAGAGAGAGAGAGAGAGAGAGAGAGAGAGAGAGACACAGAGAGAGAGACAGAGACAGACTGAAACCCAGAGACAGACAGAAACTCAGAGGAGAGAGAGACAGACAGACAGAGAGACAGAGAGAGATAGACAGACAGAGAGAGAGAGAGAGGCAGAGAAAGACAGACAGAGAGAGAGATATAGGCAGACACAGCGAGAGAGGCAGAGACAGACACACAGAGAGAGAGTGACAGAGAGACAGAGCGACAGAGACAGAAAGGAGAGAGAAGAGGGAAAGAGAGGGAGGGAGGGAGAGAGGGGAGGAGAGAGAGAGAGAGAGACACAGACAGAGAGAGAGAGACAGAGAGAGAAAGAGACAGAGACAGAGACATAGAGACAGAGAGAGAAAGAGAGAGAGCCAGAGAGAGACAGACATAGAGAGAGAGAGAGAGAAAAGCCTACAAAGTGTCCTGTACGAAAGCTGTCGAACAAATGATAATTTACATCTATGTACATAAGTAGGTCATAAAGCGTGGCGTACTTTTGCATAAGCTTTCACATAAGTAGAGGTCTTGACACGATAGTGGAAAGGAAAGAGTAGTCTGCCAAAAGTCGTGTATTATAGGCTTATGTCTTTACTCACACCAGGCAAAATATGGCTGAAGAATCTGCCTTACAGACAGGGCAGTGCTTGAAAAAGTCGGATCGAGTCCCGAGAATATTAGCTCAGTAATGTGTAGAGTGGAAAGAGTGA
>JAWQFJ010005543.1:15000-17500 GCA_034096865.1 Theodoxus fluviatilis | reverse complement strand
GCCTGCCACGTCGACACTCCCGACAGCTCCGCTCAACGCCCTGGTGACGTCAGGTCAATAATTTGGCTTGCCGTACTCGTCTTGCAAGGCGCGCCCTCTGTGGCGTGGAGCCTCGTGCGTCTCCATGCTCCACAAGGCAAGGACACACGAATCCCACATCTCCCTTCCCACACCACCTGCCTGTACCATTATATGTGATTCGACTGCAACCATCTCTCAACTACATCTCTGTCACTCACGCGTTCATTTTCTTCTCTTGATAGCAGGAAGAAAGAAAGAGATTCAGGCAGTGGCTGGGAAATGAACCATGGCTCTACCTGTTCAAGCCAGATGCATGCTGTCTGCAACTGGACACCTCAGCTGTACAGCTTTCAAGGTGGTATTTGCTTTCAGTCTTGCACAGCCCCATATAGACAGATATCTGACGCGGAGAAGACATTACTATACAAAGGAGAGTGTGGAGTTTGCAGTATACGAGGCATTTGTCCAGCAACCATTGTTCTACAAGCTTCATTCTTTGCTCTTTGGATGTCAGGCCTAGCAACCTACAGATGCAAGGTATCCAGCTGTGCAGGTTGCCTGGTACAAACACGACATCGTGCATGCATAAGCATTGGGATGCACGCAGGCAAAGTCATGGAGGTGGCAGAAACAGAAATATAGGGAGATTATCGCCTAACTGGAAGTCGTTTTCACAGCTGCTGTACATCCACACCATTCCTCGCACCACTCACTCGTCTAGCCCTGTTTAATCTGGGTGTGGTCTCTCACACCAGCTTTCACATGACATGTTTGCTTAAGATGAAGAGGAAAATCAGCTGAGGTTTGCAACAAGCCATCCCAAAGACTACGCAGGGAGATGAGATGAAGTAAAGTCTGACGGCTAATCAGTGTGAAAATCACTAGAACTGCTGGATAGAGTCAGAGAGTGTCAAGTCTGTATTCCCTTGTCGCTTGCCCTTTATGAATGGCACAGGGAGACGCGTTGATCTATTCTTACCCCCAACCCATCATGGCTCTGCACAGGGTAACGTGTCAAAGCAGAGAGCCGAAGCCATGCGAGGGAGGGACAGGAAAACTCTGGGACCACAGGCGGGGACTGAACCCCCGATCTTTCGGTTAGCGCCTAAAATGCTCACCAGCTGAGCTACCATGCCACACGGGGACGTACTGGGTGTATTCTTGCCCTCCACCCATCAAGGGTCTGCACAGGGAAATGGATTTGGTGTGTGTCGTCGTGTACATTACGTCCCAAGCTAGAACAACTTTACTCCAATGACTTTCCTCAGATACGGCTTTTTGTAATACAAAAGAACCAAGGACGAATATAGGAATGGTTTCACGAACATCTAGCCTTTACACGTAGAACAAAACCCACTTTGAAAATCATGCCATAATTCCGAACCCCACAGTCACAGTTATCTTCATCAGTTTCACGAGCCCCTCATCTTGTGAGATGCACCACATTAAAACAGTGCCATTTGCGTTACCGATTATCATCACTGACTCCACCGTTCACGCACGAACTGTGGACTGGGAGACATGTTTGGGTCACTTCCTTGTGGAGCCACCCTATCCAGCTATCCATAAAACAAGTGCTTAGCAAAGGCAGCTGCCGCCACTGTGCCCATTGCGGCCGCACTTCCTGCTTCCCCGGTTGGCTTCATGAGGGAAGGAGGAAAATGCGAGCGCAGTATTCATGGCATTAGTAGTTGTAAACTTTCCCTCTCCAGCAAAGCTCGTGGTGAAGCTGGACAAGATCCATCCAACTTGCACAATGTCTCTGCCTGTGTAAGTGAAATTGAGCAACGATAGAATACCATGTTCGGCCTCTGGACACTCCTCTCTTCAGCTAGGCCCCGGGAGCTCCACGACCACGCTTTCAAGAAATGTGACCGGTCCATGCAAAATTGAGTCCTGTCGATACATTTCACTGAATCCCCTTTAAAATGATAATAAAACTAGTGTATGCGCAGTAGTTGATAATTCATGCCTGGTTACGTGTGTACTGAAAATCGGGCACTTTTGACAAGATGGCCTCTTGAGCATAATCTGAATACTCTGTCTGCAACCCATGATCGCATAGAACGGGCAGTTTCATTGGCCTCTGGCTCAAAGAAATTCCCTCAGTACCCAATGAAAAAAGCACTGTTTGCATAGATGAGTGTCCCTTTGACAACAACAAGACACACTGCACACATTCGTTTCCAAGTGAGGCAGAATGAGGATAAAAACAGGGTGGCATGTCGTGCAGTTAGGTGCCATGCTGTGCTCAAAACAAGGTCTTCGTGTAGACTTCATAAACTACCGTTTATCGGTGGTTTTGAAACCTTAAATTCACGGTGTATGCAGTGATGGTTCAGTAGATCTAAATCGACCCAAATCTCACATTTTCGAACGTGACATCCCCCCAACTTCACCCACATTTCTAACCCCCCAGTGCAATGTCCGAAGTGTAACACTGGCTCAAGGAGACCGAACATAAATGAAAATCTTGTAG
>JAWQFJ010005543.1:7500-10000 GCA_034096865.1 Theodoxus fluviatilis | reverse complement strand
TCAATACACGAGCAGTGCTTGCGTGCCTCTCACGCACGCGTTTGACTTGTTGGTGAGGGGACCCTTACTGATTCATATTAACCTTCCCTGTGGATGCCCAGTAATTGTCTGCATGTAGTGTTGTGTGTTGCCTGTCTTTTCTTTCAACCACGGCTAGAATCTCTTTTGTGTTGATGAAACCTTAAGTACCGCTTAGAATGGAGGGAAAATGGTGTAAATGAGGGAGCCTGAAGAAGACAGAAACTCCTCTTTCTACAAAAATCTACAAGATTTTCATTTATGTTCGGTCTCCTTGAGCCAGTGTTACACTTCGGACATTGCACTGGGGGGTTAGAAATGTGGGTGAAGTTGGGGGGATGTCACGTTCGAAAATGTGAGATTTGGGTCGATTTAGATCTACTGAACCATCACTGCATACACCGTGAATTTAAGGTTTCAAAACCACCGATAAACGGTAGTTTATGAAGTCTACACGAAGACCTTGTTTTGAGCACAGCATGGCACCTAACTGCACGACATGCCACCCTGTTTTTATCCTCATTCTGCCTCACTTGGAAACGAATGTGTGCAGTGTGTCTTGTTGTTGTCAAAGGGACACTCATCTATGCAAACAGTGCTTTTTTCATTGGGTACTGAGGGAATTTCTTTGAGCCAGAGGCCAATGAAACTGCCCGTTCTATGCGATCATGGGTTGCAGACAGAGTATTCAGATTATGCTCAAGAGGCCATCTTGTCAAAAGTGCCCGATTTTCAGTACACACGTAACCAGGCATGAATTATCAACTACTGCGCATACACTAGTTTTATTATCATTTTAAAGGGGATTCAGTGAAATGTATCGACAGGACTCAATTTTGCATGGACCGGTCACATTTCTTGAAAGCGTGGTCGTGGAGCTCCCGGGGCCTAGCTGAAGAGAGGAGTGTCCAGAGGCCGAACATGGTATTCTATCGTTGCTCAATTTCACTTACACAGGCAGAGACATTGTGCAAGTTGGATGGATCTTGTCCAGCTTCACCACGAGCTTTGCTGGAGAGGGAAAGTTTACAACTACTAATGCCATGAATACTGCGCTCGCATTTTCCTCCTTCCCTCATGAAGCCAACCGGGGAAGCAGGAAGTGCGGCCGCAATGGGCACAGTGGCGGCAGCTGCCTTTGCTAAGCACTTGTTTTATGGATAGCTGGATAGGGTGGCTCCACAAGGAAGTGACCCAAACATGTCTCCCAGTCCACAGTTCGTGCGTGAACGGTGGAGTCAGTGATGATAATCGGTAACGCAAATGGCACTGTTTTAATGTGGTGCATCTCACAAGATGAGGGGCTCGTGAAACTGATGAAGATAACTGTGACTGTGGGGTTCGGAATTATGGCATGATTTTCAAAGTGGGTTTTGTTCTACGTGTAAAGGCTAGATGTTCGTGAAACCATTCCTATATTCGTCCTTGGTTCTTTTGTATTACAAAAAGCCGTATCTGAGGAAAGTCATTGGAGTAAAGTTGTTCTAGCTTGGGACGTAATGTACACGACGACACACACCAAATCCATTTCCCTGTGCAGACCCTTGATGGGTGGAGGGCAAGAATACACCCAGTACGTCCCCGTGTGGCATGGTAGCTCAGCTGGTGAGCATTTTAGGCGCTAACCGAAAGATCGGGGGTTCAGTCCCCGCCTGTGGTCCCAGAGTTTTCCTGTCCCTCCCTCGCATGGCTTCGGCTCTCTGCTTTGACACGTTACCCTGTGCAGAGCCATGATGGGTTGGGGGTAAGAATAGATCAACGCGTCTCCCTGTGCCATTCATAAAGGGCAAGCGACAAGGGAATACAGACTTGACACTCTCTGACTCTATCCAGCAGTTCTAGTGATTTTCACACTGATTAGCCGTCAGACTTTACTTCATCTCATCTCCCTGCGTAGTCTTTGGGATGGCTTGTTGCAAACCTCAGCTGATTTTCCTCTTCATCTTAAGCAAACATGTCATGTGAAAGCTGGTGTGAGAGACCACACCCAGATTAAACAGGGCTAGACGAGTGAGTGGTGCGAGGAATGGTGTGGATGTACAGCAGCTGTGAAAACGACTTCCAGTTAGGCGATAATCTCCCTATATTTCTGTTTCTGCCACCTCCATGACTTTGCCTGCGTGCATCCCAATGCTTATGCATGCACGATGTCGTGTTTGTACCAGGCAACCTGCACAGCTGGATACCTTGCATCTGTAGGTTGCTAGGCCTGACATCCAAAGAGCAAAGAATGAAGCTTGTAGAACAATGGTTGCTGGACAAATGCCTCGTATACTGCAAACTCCACACTCTCCTTTGTATAGTAATGTCTTCTCCGCGTCAGATATCTGTCTATATGGGGCTGTGCAAGACTGAAAGCAAATACCACCTTGAAAGCTGTACAGCTGAGGTGTCCAGTTGCAGACAGCATGCATCTGGCTTGAACAGGTAGAGCCATGGTTCATTTCCCAGCCACTGCCTGAATCTCTTTCTTTCTTCCTGC
>JAWQFJ010005543.1:0-2500 GCA_034096865.1 Theodoxus fluviatilis | reverse complement strand
TAGCCAACAACGTCTCACTGCGTGTTTAACAGCCAGCAAGATGTGAGCCTGTTCTGTGTAGACCGTCAGCTCCTCGCAAGTTTTTGTAACAGCTGTGAATCTGGTGGCTTTATTTCATGCGTGGGACTTGACTTATACACGTGTAGTTAATTCAAGCCCCAAGGGCAGGTCTTGAATTTATTGTTGGATTCTACATTCTGCAAACAAACCATCTCGTTTGGCCTAACACTTTCTCGCCTGCAGACAAGGGTGTCCTCTAGCCTGCAGAGCAAAGTAGCTTGCCTCTGGTTCTCATCTCATGATTTGAACATCTTTCACCATCCTGGAGATTCTGTTTTTCAAGCACTGTTCTTGCTGCCATTATACCTGTGAACGCAAGCTACTGCAAGCTACGACAGGAAGTTTCTTCTGACACACAAAGAGGGGTTCACACCAATCGGCGCTGCCAGCACAGTGAAACATGGTGGTGTCTGATGAATTATTGACTGCCTGAGGAAGGGTGTTAACGAACGTGCATAACTGAGGACGGTGGCCAAGTTGGAATATGACCAGTAGTCCCGCGAGGTCCCTGTTGTTCTCAGGCTTGTGCATCTCCTTGGAGCAACAATGGACAATCACTCGATGGGGCTAGCCGTGCATAAACACACTTAGAAAGTTTATCATGATGTATCTCTGCTGACAGGATTGACTTTCCCTTCAGTAGGTCGGCGTAATTTTGTGGGATCAACAAGGATGCTCCTTATTCCAAGGATTGTCTGCCTGATAAGCCGTGATGGATGGTGGAGCTCTGCTGGTTTTAAGCTGCGTGCAAAGTTGTGTTTTGGCTGCTCCAATGAGCAAGATAAACTCATTTACTACGTAGAAGAATCTCATTCCCATCTCATCCGAGGAAAAAAAGACAGAGAGAGAGAGAGAGAGAGAGAGCGCGCGCGCGCGCGTGTGTGTGTGTGTGTGTGTGTGTGTGTGTGTGAGAGAGAGAGAGAGAGAGAGAGAGAGAGAGAGAGAGGGAGGGAGGGAGGGAGGGAGGGAGAGGGAGAGGGAGAGAGAGAGAGAGAGAGAGAGAGAGAGAAAGATCGTGTGTGTGTGTGTGTGTGTGTGTGTGTGTGTGTGTGTGTGTGTTTGGAAACACTCAACTGGAGTGAGGAGGAGTGAACTACCAAGAAAAGGCAGCGTGATGTAGCGCTGCACAGTACGAGCGTACATGTGTGCTGTACAAGTCAAAATGGGCCTGGCAAGGATGGTCAAGGTTGAGGAGAAGTGATGAACACAGCGGCACTTGGTGAAAGAGGCACTGCTTTACGAAGTCCTGGATGCAGCAGACAAAGGCTGCGTGGAATTGGTAGTGCAGAGCTGTAGAGCAGCACGCACAATGCCACTCCTGTCAGGGGAAATGGACAGCCTGGAAGGCTGGCAATGAATACCAATGGCCTCGATGTCGCACCATGTTGCCAGTGTCTGACAGTGGGCATTCTAAGGAGGACTCATGTTGTCAGCCTTTCACGGACAGACTACAGAGACAGTGAAGGATCGGCTCTTGCATCTGCCTTGTAAACACCCAGCCAGCCAGGAGAGGCGAGGAGGCCAATCTTTGTGCGGAGACAAGGGTGAAGGCTGCGAGTGGCTGCAGCCCATTAGGGAAAAAGTCACAACCCGTGGGATCTTTGGTCCGTGACCCATTCATTAGTCCACAGTCAAGTGAGGTGAAATGTCCATGAGCTGGCGTGTGGAATCACTCCTTTCAGTACATTGAATATCTGTACACAGTTTTCTAGAATCCATTGTGTCTGCACTGTTCCTTCCCGTTCCAACCTATGTTTCATTTTCGAAGAGCCTTGTCCAGTGGATAGTGCTGTCAAGAATGTGATTGTTTTTACATGTTTGTAGGAATTTTTGTCTATGTGTCTGTGATCATGAGTGTGTTTGCTTATTATAAATGTGCAATCGTCTGTATCTATATATATCTGGCTAGTTGTTGTTGTTTGTGGTGGTGGTGGTGGTGGTGGTGGTGGTGGTGTGTGCGTGTGTGTGTGTGTGTGGTTGTGTGCGTGTGTGCGTGTGTGTGTGTGTTCGTCTGCCCCTCTGTCCGTCCATCGGTACGTCTGTCCTTCCGTCCGTCCGTCCGTCCGACCGTCTGTCCGTCCGTCCGACCGTCTGTCCTCCGTCCGACCGTCCGTCCGTCCATGTTTTTCTGTGTTTTTCTGTCTGCCTGCCTGCCTGTCTGCCTGCCTGCCTGCCTACCTACCTGCCTGCCTTCCTGCCTGCCTGCCTGCCTGTCTGTCTGTCTGTCTGTCTGTTTGTCTGTCCGTCTATCTGTATGACTATGAGTAGATGTGGTGACAGGAGGTGACCCTTTCATCTGAAGCAAGATGACCTCTCCACAAGTATTGACCTCTACTGACACTTCGCTCCGTCCTTCCCTTCTTCCAATAGCAAAGATACAGTTCCAGGCCTGATCTCTCCAGTCAGATGACCTTATGGTGGGAATCAGATAGGACCATAG
>JAWQFJ010005542.1:25000-31935 GCA_034096865.1 Theodoxus fluviatilis | reverse complement strand
TGTATGTACTTTGAAAGACCTTTGTTGCAGAAACACATACCGGCACAGGCTTGAGAGAAGATTGTAGGCAAAGTCGTCGATCGTATACCATCGCCTGACGAAACTTGATTGATGATGCCCAGTTTATCCGGCCACGCCCTATTATCTTTTAAACATCAAAGTCTATCTTATATTGATATTCCTCGTTTGACAGCCCATGCAAATGGCAAGGACACAATTACCTAGCGCCTTTACCTTTTATGTTTTGGGTTTATTCTAGAAAATTTGTACTGAGTGCTAAGTATGACAAAGTCCACTCTGGCTGTTCAACTGTCTTTTTTTACAACAAAGATTTCACTACTCAGTCAATTTACGCTCATTTCAACAAATTGGCTTGAATCACTTACAAACGAAGAGACAAGCTTAAGTCTGAGGGCACAACGCAGGCTTCAAACCAGTCACAAGAAGACCATGTTTGTTCCTGATAGATGGTCAATAGACGCAACTTTGTATTTTCCCATTGCCTAGTTGTTCATATAAAATGTCCATAGGGAATGAATACGATATAGTGTCATGCATCTGAAAAGTTTACTATTAGAAAAAAGTCACCTTCTACGTTGTTTTAATGATATGCCCACTTTGCCGCATTAACGCGATATTGGTGATACCCTACTAAAATGACGGTTGAATCGAGACTTTTTGAGGAAGGGAGAATGCAGCGCCTATGACGCAAATGCCCTCCCTATAGACTTTGAGGCGGAATCTGACCAACCCGTTTTGGAACTCATTAGGAGCGAATGCCCCTTTGCAAGGGCTACGTTCGAGGCGGTACGCGTTGTTCAGGTGGAAATGCGTCACAAGCCTACATGATTTTTCTCCTGGTTAATCACGAGCCCTATGTGTGATTGTCGTCCCTTGGATCTAACGCACTCACTTGGCAAGGCTCACTTTTCTCGTATATCCGTCTCTCGGTTGTCGGATTTCAAGAGACAACGTTTGTTCAGCAGTCCCATTCAAGGAATACTATCTAACCTAAGTCAAAGGAGTACTATCTAACATAAGTCAATAAAATGTTGCATTTCTGATGTAAAACTTTTCATCTGCACTGACGACGATGGGAACATCACACACACACACACACACACACACACACACACGCACGCACACACACACACACACACACACACACATACACACACACGCGCGCACAGAGAGAGAGAGAGAGAGAGAGAGAGAGAGAGACAGAGAGAGAGGGCGGGAGAGAGAGAGAGAGAGAGAGAGAGAGAGAGAGAGAGAGAGAGAGAGAGAGAGAGGCAGAGACAAAGAGACAGAGACAGAGACAGAGAGTGACATACATAAAAAGATAGAGCGAGAGAGAGAGAGAGAGAGAGAGAGAGAGAGGGAGAGAGAGAGAAAGAGAGAGAGAGAGAGACAGAGAGAGAGAGAGAGAGAGAACGAACGAACTAACGAATGGTTTATTTTTTTTAGGCCACCGGCCCATCACAACTCGGTTACAAATAATATGCCTCATCGGCCACCGCAATACAAATCGCTTCTTGTCTTCTCTTAAACGCATAGTACAGAAACATAGCAACCGTGCGTACTGCTTTTGGCTCTTCCAGTGACAAGAGTGTCTTAATATCACATGATTTGGTATTCGTCGCCAAATTGGAAAAGTACATTCGTCGCAGATCCTCATAGACAGGACATTCAAATAACAAATGCTTTTCACTTTCGTCATCTTCATAGCAAGCTGGACATAGGTAAGCATTTTCAGACCGCTCTTTTGCAAATCTATACTTGTGAGTGAACAAGTTGCTAAACCCTGTCCTAAAATGGACATACACATCTCGGAAAACTTTTTTTATCCAATATATACAAATACTAAGAGAGAGAGAGAGAGAGAGAGAGAGAGAGAGAGAGAGAGAGAGAGAGAGATTGAGAGAGATTGATGTTAATCAAGTCTGTTTTCTTAATTTGTGTATTAAAAAAGTATTTTGTAACCAAATGATACATGTATGTTTACATTTCAAGAAGGATGTTTCTTTGTTTGCTTGTTCTTGGCTAGATTTGTGATGATACTACGAGTACTACTGGAAGCATCTTCAGTAAGACCAGCAAACTATAACTATCTTTCGAGATTTTGAAATTGAGTCTTATTGCGAGAAAACCGATTCGACATCATATCATGTCATTTCGCCATGAAAAATGTCTAACTGAAAGAACGGAAAAACAGTAGATGCTTTTATTCTTTTATTACACAATGATTTACTCACACAAATTCAAACATTGATCAAGCTAATAATCATAATGCTAGTAAGGCCGTGCAGTTATTGAAGAAGCACAAGAGGGAAATTGTAAAAATAATATATACATGTATTACATCACTTTGCTAGCAATTATAAAAATGTAATGAACATTTATGATACTTAGATATCTTCTTGTACTAAAAGTACACAAACAGCTCTTTTCATTATTTTAACTTGATGCATGACATATTACACAAAGTTGCAAGGTGCCTTCCCCCCAAAAAAAACACACAAAAACAACACACCAACCAACCAACCAAACACACGCGCACACACGCACGCACACACACACACACACACACACACACACACACCTATTCATTACATTAGAAAGTATTCTAATAATACAAACACTAATTACACAACTTGAATATTCTTATGCACAAGTAAAGCGTCATACAAGAGAGTAATTGTATTTTATTTGACAATAGAATGAGATCAAAAACCATTCGAAGCACTAAAATTAAACGTTATTCATACGTTAGCAATTAAGTTGTAGCGAAGGACACACATACAATACATTTCTACAACGGCAATGGCTAAGACATTGGTCATTACAACTAAAATTGAGCAGGACGATATACAAAAGCACACTCCAATGGCACATGGATAATAATTCCAACAATGCTGTTCAGCGTCGGTCGCAAAAGCGGGTGAAAACACAAGCTATGTATGCTGGAGCTAAATAATTGTAATAATCAATCCTGGTTAACAATATACTATGTTAAAATAAAAGGACGTTTATAATTTTGCACACCTCATAAGACATTATATTTTTCAGACGTAGCACTCATAACAAGACATACTTTAAAATAAAGCAGGATATACAATCCTTTGTTGACTTTTTGAATAAATGAATACACACCCATGCCTGAATGAGAAGTACATTATCGCAATGTGTTAAAGAGTGAATATATAGTTTTAATCTGGTTTACCTCTTCGTGTGTAGAACATGTTTGATGTTGAAGATTCGCTTGAATCAGAAAGTAAACGATGTGATTAAGAAAACAAAGTCCTTTTTGCAGCGTTAGAGGCGACATAAAAAGTGTTGTGCACCATGCACTTTGTGTGCAATAAGACATATGCTGATCCCAGTATTTGTCAATATATATCCGTGAAGTAGGCTTGGTATTCGTTATTTTCCTAGTCGGTTAGTAAAGATGTGTGCCACAAAGTACACCCTTGTCAGCAAAGATTGACAAGAATGAAAATACAGCTGGAAACAAGTTCCTGACCCTAGAGGGCGATTCTATGCAAAGGATCATCGAAGTATGTGTTTTGTGTACAGAAAGCCTTTTCCCACCTTGGCTTTTTTCTAATGATTGCATCGTTTATTAAACAAGGCAGAGACAGCCTAAAAGACGACCTGGTAGACCTGCAGTACTAACCTGGTAGGTAGACACAAACAAAGTTCACACATTATTTATGTCAGACGCAAATTTCTAATCATGCCTTATCATGTAGTTCCTTCGAAAAAACTTCAATAAATGCGCATTTGCACATGTCTCACGATCATGCCAGATGGATTTCCAAAGTGGTGACAGACGACCTGATGGAGACCCGAGTGTCCAAGTAAAAAATTATGACTTGTTGCATTATTTCAAATCTCTGGCATCTTCACCTCTATCATTATCTTAAACTACAACCTCACACCCCTTGCATATTCCTTCTATTCTTTTCTTTTTTATGTCTTTCTTGGTGTATGTGCGTGTGAATGTCTTTCCGTGTCCAACATACTGATCACGTTCAATATACATTGTATCATTGTTTCAATTATTAAAAAAACACACTACACTCCACTCCCCCCCCAAAAAAAAAACAACAACAACAACAACAATCCACTTTGGAAAAGAGGAAAAAAGATAGAAAAGATGCCAAATTCTACAGTTATTACACTGAAGACCTTCCCAAGAGATAGGAGAGAGAATTACAGTGATGAGGGACTCTGGGTAAAGATGAAACATTAACTGTAGCCCTTAGTTTGCTCCAAGACAAAAAAGGTCAAATCGTTTTAACACGCCCATGTTTACCTAACACAAGTCAATTAGTGTTACTAGCTATTGAAAAAATGAACGTGTGCAATAGAATCATATATCCAAATGAGCGGCAACCTCTGAGATCATAATAAATTCGTCTTTCAATACTTACTTTATAAAAACACATAAATGACATACATTTGCCTTGCACAACTCTCAAATATGATGTTTGATGATTTTCCCCATTTTTGATGAAGAAATCTAGAAGCAAAGAGTCTATGCATTGATCCCATATCGCATGTTTAAACCTACAGGTGTGTGAGTCAATGACAAAATTTAGCTGTGTAGTTTTCTTGGAATGTACACAGTGCAGTGTCATCAAACTTGGCACAAGGTAAGTAAGTGACAAGATCTTCACAGATATACCTTTATTAACGACTATTTCAGGTTTCAAGACCACGGTGGTGTAAATTTGGCGTTTTGTCAGAAACTGACGCCGTTCCTGTCTTAATGTAAAATGTTGGTATTGACATATATCGGATGTTGCATAATCCATGACTGTCTCAAAGATCAACTTCACTAAGTGTCAGGAACCAAAGGGTTTCATGAGGGTTTTCTCTCTCTCAGATACTGTCCATACCTCTGCATCGTATGCACTGCAAAGATGGTCCTTGACATGACCATTCGAGGAGTAGCGACTTAACTGGTCTTTTTCAAAAATCAAGGCCGCAGGATGCTGATGTGCATAATCAATAAAACTGGGTTTTCTTTTCAAATATCATGGTTGCCACATTCGCCAGACATGGGGCATGGGTATATGAAGTCATCAATTTATGCAGACATGAACTCTAAAATAAACCTTTTGACAGGTGAAAGTAATAGGAAGCTAACATTAAAATAATTACATTCAGCTTTCTGGGATATTGAGGATGATGTCACCCTACAAGATGAACTGGTTCTTTGTGGAGAAACATTTCTGTTGGCTTCCTAATTTAAATTTAAGAGAGACCACATTTATTTATACAATTTGCTGAAGGAGATGGAAACAAAGTGTATTAGAATTCTTTGAATGAGCTACCCATTTGCATTTTCTTTTACTGACAACAGGCTACTCACAAAACAGTCCGAAATGGAATATCCATCGCGTAGAATTTTAACAATTTTAACAATTTTTCCATAACAAATGTATCCTTTGCGTACCTACTACAAGTTCATTCTTCAATAATTCCTCTATCAAAAAGTCAATCAGTTCTATTGTCACTGGTGGCATTATTATATATCGATTCCTCAAAACACCTACATCGTTATGCTGTGCTCTGATATTCCTGCTTAACTTTCAATAAGATGTCTTTGTGTACAGACCTTGCGTCCGGGAGGATTTTATCTCTTGAAAAATACTAATATGCCCATTATCGTGAATACGTTTACAGACTCTCTCTCTCTCTCTCTCTCTCTCTCTCTCTCTCTCTCTCTGTGTCTCTCTCTGTCTCTCTCTGTCTCTCTCTCTCTGTCTCTCTCTCTCTCACACACACACTCTCTCTCTTTCTCTATCTCTCTCTCTCTTTCTATATATATATATATATATATATATATATATATATATATCATACAAACACACACACACACATACACACATACACACACATGCGCGCCGCACGCGCACACGCGTGTGCATGAGTACAGACTCTTACTTCCTAGCCATGTAAATATCACAAATAAGTATGGCATATGTTCATCGAATGGCGGAAGAATAAATGTAACAGAGCGAGTTCTGTATCGTCGGCTCATTGGGGTTATTTATTCTTTCCACCTGACGAACTGTAAAAGAATAAAACAAATTCAGTCAACAGAGATGCGAATAAAAAGTAGATCATGTGAACAAATTTTCTGACAGAATCATAGGAGTATCCTTATGTTAAAGGCGCAACAACAGAAAATTGTGATAAAGTACTTTTCTCGCTCTTCGAATGGCACAATTCTACAGTATCGAGAAACCTCAATGCTAAATTTGTTCAGGCTAGCACAGGTGGTTTTCATACCTCGGATTTCCATTCAAATTGTGTAATTGACCTATGTAGTCTAATGCCGTTCCAAGACATACGTTGTGTGAAAATACTTACAAATAAATAACAAGGCTGTCAACACAATACAAACTTCTTTAAATCCTAGAGCATTATGACATATTCCATTAAAAATATATGTTACTTTAAAACAGCACACAAATACAAAACAATTTAAAGGCAGGCCTAAACTGTTTCTTGACATTATCCATTTGAAATTGTTTAATTGCTTTTAGACCTAACCAGCTTTCTTTTCAAGTTTCAACTAGTCTAGTACTCATTCTGACAAAAAAACATGTATTAATGAATCATATCACGTGTGTAATAGTTCAGAAAATTTTACGAATGCCTGCAATATATATATATATATATATATATAATTTGACAAAGATCATTTGAGTATCTGTCAGACTGAACATCTGGTGGAAAATTGAAGACGTAATGGGGGCCTACAGATAGCAGTCAAACATGATTGGCAGTCGTGTTAATATGAGCAAATTTTCATGAGATGTTAAACTACTTTTCAGATGATCATACTACCATGAATATAAATTTCGTTCAAATTAAAGAAAAATACAACCTTCCTTGATCTAAAAGTGCTTACGTCAGAC
>JAWQFJ010005542.1:2500-20000 GCA_034096865.1 Theodoxus fluviatilis | reverse complement strand
TGTGTGTGTGTGTGTGTGTGTGTGTCTGTGTGACACTTATACGTTTCCACAGTTTTATTCCCATCGACTTGAAACTTGGCATGGGGTTAGGTGTGGGCCGGGGTCAGGTCAACGTGGGGTTAAAAAAAATGGTGTTGCCATGGTGACCGGAAGTGGGCACAAACAAGATGACCGCCGAAAACAAAGTGCTTCGATTTGACCGAAATTTGATGTGTGGGTAGGTACAGTCGAATGATGAAGATCTGAGAAAAAAAATAGGTTACCATGGTTACGTAACGAGAAAAACAAAATGGCGGCTGAAGAATTTGGACACAGGAGTTCCTATCGACTTAAAACTTGGTATGGGGTTAGGTGTGGGCCGGGGTCAGGTCATGGTGGGGTTAAAAAATGGTGTTGCCATGGTAACCGGAAGTGGGCACAAACAAGATGGCCGCCGAAAACTCAAAGTGCTCCGATTTGACCGAAATTTAGTGTGTGGGTAGGTAAAGTCAAATGATGAAGATCTGCAAACAAATTTTTGGGGTTATCATGGTTACGTAATGAGAAAAACAAAATGGCGGCTGAAGAATTTGGCTTTGTATGTGGCTTTGGCGCTTTGCACAGTGCCTGGCCGCGAAGCGGCTAGTCTCTATATATAAGTGAGCTGTCTGTCTGTGTGTGTGTCTGTCTGTGTGTGTGACACTTATACGTTTCCACAGTTTTATTCCCATCGACTTGAAACTTGGTATGGGGTTAGGTGTGGGCCGGGGTCGGGTCAACGTGGGGTTAAAAAAATGGTGTCGCCATGGTAACCGGAAGTGGGCACAAACAAGATGGCCGCCGAAAACTCAAAGTGCTCCGATTTGACCGAAATTTGGTGTGTGTGTGTGTGTAGGTAGAGTCAGATGATGAAGATCTGTGAATAAATTTTGGTTACCATGGTTACGTAACGAGACTGGCGACTGAAGAATTTGGACGAGCGTGTTGAACGCGGCGAAGCCGCCTGAGACACAGGAGTTCCCATCGACTTATAACTTGGTATGGGGTTAGGTGTGGGCCGGGGTCAGGTCATGGTGGGATTAAAAAATGGTGTTGCCATGGTAACCGGAAGTGGGCACAAACAAGATGGCCGCCGAAAACTCAAAGATTTGACCGAAATTTGGTGTGTGGGTAGGTAAAGTCAATGATGAAGATCTGTGAACAAATTGTTTGGTTATCATGGTTACGTGACGAGAAAAACAAAATGGCGGCTGAAGAATTTGGACGACTGTGTCTCAGGCGGCTTCGCCGCCTGAGACACAGGAGTTCCCATCGACTTAAAACTTGGTATGGGGTTAGGTGTGGGCCGGGGTCAGGTCATGGTGGGGTTAAAAAAATGGTGTCGCCATGGTAACCGGAAGTGGGCACAAACAAGATGGCCGCCGAAAACTCAGTGCTCCGATTTGACCGAAATTTGGTGTGTGGGTAGGTAAAGTCAAATGATGAAGATCTGTGAACAAATTTTTGGTTATCATGGTTACGTAATGAGAATAACAAAATGGTGGCTGAAGAATTTGGCTTTGTATGTGGCTTTGGCGCTTTGCGCAGTGCCTGGCCGCGAAGCGGCTAGTACAATATGAAAACAAGGAAAGGCCCTTCTCCCAGTGCCTTTTGATTCGATTCCCCTCTCCCCCCTCCCCCTCCCCATTCCTCTCTCCCACTCACTAACATCCCCGTCCCCTACCTTCCACATCTCATCTCGCTCACCCTTGCCTATGACGTCTACAGTATCCAATTATATGTACACGTTTTTCTGGTTCTTCTTTCTTTCTTTTCATATATCGTTGCATGTGTGCAAAATGCTCGATGTAAAGTCTTTGTACCATGGATTTATTTCGAGCCAGAATTGTGTATGCCTATCTCTTCCTGAATTTAAAAAAAGTTATATCAGAGAGAGAGAGAGAGAGAGAGAGAGAGAGAGAGAGAGAGAGAGAGTATCTTAGGAATCTCCATCAGAAACCCGCTCCGACACACGACCAACTCTGAGTACTCTTCTTTTCAGTAGAGTGTATCTTAGGCGTTGAAAAAGAGTGTTTCAATAGTTTCGGCACTGTATTAATCTGCCCTGACGAGCAATCATCTGCACGTACTCTTTTACAATCTTCGTAGTACTTCTGCGGAATGACAGAAAATGCTGTGGGGCCCTCAGACAATTACAAATCTCGAGATAAGTGCTTTAGTCACTGATCGAGTTTCTGGATTCCTATCACAATTATAATCTACTGTACCATTAACAGGAGAAGCATTTTTGGTCCAGTGTATCCATATTTTTTAAGTCCCTCAATAAGCGATCAGAGGACCCTTCGAGTTAATGAATGATATAAACAGTTTTGTTCGTTTGCAGGTAAGCAGAATATAAGCGGAAAAACCTAATACAATCGAGCATGACAATATTAGATGTGTGGCCTTGTGACATCGACACTCACCAATATAGCCTTCATCTTTTGTTTGGCAGATGCACGCGTTACATCATGATTGTCTCTCATTGGTTCATTCATTGCAAATCGCCTGTTGTCTTTTACGCGTTTGAAATGTCAAAGTCATACACTTTTCAATGACCGTCAATGCGACGGCAGCTGGATCCACTTGTAAAATTCGCTTATGAAATAAATCAGCCCCTAGTTTTGTAAACAAATATCGCATATTTGAAAGCTTTTTGAAACATAAAAGTTTTACATATCACGCATAATATTTTGTTTCCCTGATTTTTACTTTAGTCTTTAATTTCAATAAACGGGCTCAAATATTTGATCGTCCTCCACAATGTTGGAAACAATACCTAAAGGATGTTGAAGACAAAAATGTTAATTACATGTATATGTAAAGATGAATAGTGCTTTATCGTCCAACGAGAAAATGTTTGAGATAGGAAAATTGCAAGTGGTGTGATTGTAGCAATACGCTTGTATGGGACAAGTTGGTAAAAGGGAAGATAGTTTTTAATGAGAAATTAAGACTAGTGGTTCTTTGCATTTGGAGAGATCGGAATTAAGCAGTTTTCCTCAAGCTAGTGTACATGATAAAAATGAGTTATTACTTCGTTTTATTTAAGAAGGAGGGAAATAGACGTTATCTAATTCTGATTTAGTAGAACGATTAACGTTTTCACAAAGTATACCTTTATTTGTGAAGAAAGGTCCGGTGTGATTCGAATCTTCAATGGCTGCAAGCGCAATGGACAGTCATACTAACGCAGTCACATCCTCAAACATGATCCTATTTATAGGAAAAGATATGCTCAGTTTGTAAATGCTCACAAAGGCAAAGTTGAACGCACAATGTCATAAGTACTGTAATCAACACATAGTTAAGTTTATATGGAAATTATGCAAAATGTAAAGGGGTTTTCTTACCCCTGGATCACAACTTTGGCGCCAAGAATGCATCCAAACAGGACAACGAGGGACCCAATGACGACAAATGCAATGCTGGCACCATACAGGTCTGGATACAGTTCTGAAAGAGAAATATTGTGCAATGTCATGCAGTCACCAACTAATTTCTCAATGACCTACTCCCTTCCAGCTTCATCCTCCCTCACCACATAGACATATACTCTCGCCACCAATCGCAAAAGATGATGAGGATTATTTCCACCATTACCACCCATACCACCACCTCAGCTCCTGCACGTATAATGATCTGTTCTCCCTCACAACTCATTTTGCCACATCCTCTGCTTTCGTTGTTCCGTCTCCTGTTGTTGCTGATTCTGCACCAACAGCAGCAGCAACAAACGCAGAAACTACAACTGCTAATGCAACAATAGCAACAACAACAACAACAACAACAAAAACGACGACGACGACAACAGCAACACCTGCAACGATGACAACATAAGTAACAATACTAGAAAAAGAACCGAGGTTGAAGATAAAGAAAGCACAAAATGTACGGACAAGTAATAACAACGGTCCAAATAAAAATCTAAATTGACCTCTGTCGTTTCTCTCTTTTGTTCAGATGTGTTTACTTAATTTTCCACTCCAGATTATCAGAGGAGTACATGGTTCACTCCTGAGAATTTCGACTAGTTTTTGTATTGGAAACACACGCCCTGAAAAGTAATCGAAGGCAGAGTGCAGATCAAATACTATGTACGCACTTAAGAAGAGGTACAACCAGCGAGTTCATCATTTTTCATCAAAATTATCGAAAATGAGTTGTGTGCACAAAATTGATCTGGAACCATTTGTGCACAACCTCAACAATGCATATTGACACATTAAAAAAAGTAAGCAAGCGTAAAATGGAAATGATTTTAATGCTGACTTAGCATTAAAAGTGTGTATGTTTGCGCTAATGTGTGTGTGTATGTGTGCGTGCGTGCGTGCGTGCGTGCGTGCGTGCGTGCGTGTGTGTGTGTGTGTGTGAGAGAGAGAGAGAGAGAGAGAGAAAGAGAGAGAGAGAAAGAAAGAAGAGAGAGAGAGAGAGAGAGAGAGAGAGAGAGTTTTCTGACTGACATGTTAGGCCGACCGCCCTTTACAATTCATAAACTGGCAAAGTCAGCTTTGTGAAGTACAATTACCAGCAGTGTTCAATCAGGAGAGACTGTTTCTATTATTGAATTTTGAAAGTGTAGTTCATATACATGGCCACATTTTTTGTGTTTTACTGGAATAATGTATTACTTGCACACTTGTACAATGTGTTCTTGTGTGAATATATTTTCGAAAATATATCACTGTTGGATAGGTGTAGATGGTCCATTTTATCAAAATATGTTCTTCATTTTCACTGTTCCTTACTTTCACTTCCATGGCAAAGGTGCACATTGTGTCTTCATTCGTTTGGTTGTAGCGATGCCTGTTTGTCTCCAGATCATTTAGACCGTAGCTAAATCTTACCAAGACATCGCGGAATTTCTTTATTGTAATTACGTTAAGATTATCTTCTAATACTATGATGTCTTTGAAGGAAGAGTACGAATGGTACCCTCTCTCTTAATATTATTATCGTGCCATTTATGTTTGTAACAATCCTGTGTCTTTGTTTTAGCTTGCAAAAACGCTTTGTCGTTGCCGACAACATCATACAACAAAAGGTGGTAAATTCAAATTTGAACAAGCAGTTCTCTAGCAGGGTTGCCCAATTCCTAAAGCAGGGTACCGAGGAATTCACAATCGAAAGAAGTGCTTGCTTCGTTAGCCTACTGATCGGCATTGTTCATACTTTAAGCCAGTAGTTGATAGCCCTCTTATACCCAGAGATGGGTAGGGGATATATACCTAGATCGCAGTAAACCATGTAGTTAAAAGTTCGGTTGTCGAGATGTAGGAGTTTTTGCAAGCAAACCTGTGGGCTTTCTATACGAGTTTAGTTTTCCTAATGCTCTATACTTTTAAGCCATAAAAGAACAGTGATTGTACTTCTGAGTCAAACATCTTGAAACAAACGGTCGTGCTAAGGTTGCGTAAACGGCGTCGGCTCTCTATTGCGGAGGGTGGCTATTGCGGGGGGCCGCTATTGCGGGATTTTGTTTTTTTTTTTAGGCGTTTTAGGACAAAAGAATCAAAATGGCCTTAAGAACTTTTGACCAAAAAAAATCCCGCAATAGCGGCCCCCCGCAATAGCGGCCCCAAACCGCGTAAACTTCACGTTGTCTTCAAAAGCGGAACAAATCTTTGTTTCCGTTTAGTTGCTACGTCAGCTAGATGGACACATAAGGACAGCCTACCGGAAAGTAAAACCAATATATTTTTAGTTGTTTGCAACGTCTAGCCTTCTCCCTGCCAGAGACCTGATCTACGTGGCCGCCTTTCCGAAAGACCACTACTTATTAAAATCTGAATTGACCCTTAGACCCAAGGAATGTGACACATGCAGGTTGTTCAACTGGTTTTGTAGAAAGAAGGTCAATATCATTGGAAAACAACAAAGAAAACATTTAGGATATACCAGGAAAGAGTTGAACATGTTTTCTCAACCTCCGTACATGAAGACCTATGGTGTTAATACATACATATAAGGAACCATTTTTCGGGTTCTCTAATGCCCCCTGCTTCACGCCTGCAGAGCCTTTGAAGAAATTTAAGAAGCCATATTTCCATCGTATGCAGGCTTCAATGTTTGGACACAGCGCTTGCAACATGTTGATGAATTAGCTCGAAAGACCGAAATTCTTCAGGATTCTCCAAAACTGCCTTCTGTCGACTGAATCGAAGGCTTTTTTCGTATTCGAAAAAAGCAGCGAAGAATTTCCCCCGGCCATCGCCATACACGTGTTTTTGGACCATACACTAATAATAATAATAATAATAATAATAATAATAATAATAATAATAATAATAATAATAATAATACGATAATTTATCATGCGCACATATCTCACCGCTTAGGCGACTCAAGGCGCACACACACACATTCACACCCATAAGAAAAAGAATGCACACCCTAATACAAAACATTATGGCAAGTGCAAACATGCACACAAAAATCAAACATATATACACATAACATAAGAAAATAATTACAATATATATACTAACGTACATTGCTATTACATCTGCTTTGGTACCAGGTTTGCATTGCATCAGTGTGATGGATGGTATGGTGGAGTTTACTCTTTCTCCTTTTTTGGAAAAAAGGAAGGTTTTTAGGCTAGGTTTAAAAGAAGCTAAGGTTGGTTCCTGACGAAGGCTGAGAGGTAGTGCGTTCCATTGGGTGGGCGCCTGGAATGTGAAGGAGCGCCCGCCTACGGTTGTGAGTCTTTGTGGAGGGATGTCGAGTCTGAGTGTCTAGAGAAGAGCGGAGTGTCTAGAGAAGTTTACAGAGTTTGAGAGAGGTAGACAGATAGGAAGGAGCAAGATTGTTGAGGCATTTGTATGTGAGCGTGTTGAGCTTGTATTTCATTCTGTCTGAAACAAGTAGCCAATGGAGGTCATGTAGCATGGGGGTGATGTGGTCTTTCTTTTTCTTCTTTAGTATAAGGCGTGCAGAGGAGTTTTGAATGCGCTGCAAACGCGAGATAGAACAAGAGGGGAGTCCAACAAAAAGAGAATTACAGTAGTCGAGACGAGACAGAATAGTAGAAGTGACAAGTTTGGTTGCGGCGTCTTTGGTGAGGTACTTGCGGATGGTGGCAATGCGGCGGAGTTGAAAATAACAGGTGCTTGAGACTGAAGAGGGGTGTTTTTTTCATTGAAAGGGTGTTGTCTAGGGTGACACCAAGATTCTTGACAGAAGACGTCAGAGGGATAGATGAATCGGAGAGTTCAAGAGAAGTAGAGGTGGCTTTGGAGAGCTTGGAAGTGGTGCCTGTCAGAATGGCTTCAGTGTCGCGAGCAGGTTGCTAGTGTTGAGGGGTTAATGTTCGTGTGGTGAGTACGTGTGTGCGCACGCTTGTTGTGTAGTGCGTTTGAAGCGCGTTAGCGCGCTCCTCGTCCGTGCATTTTTCCCGCGGAGCGTGATATTTGAGGTGGTGAGTGAGCTCTGCGCGTTTTCGCACGGGGATTTGGGGAACGGAAGAGTTTTCAGGGTGATGCTCACGTTTTCGTTTGAGGATGATGGTTTTGAAGGGGCAGTCGCTGTTTTGTGAGCGCGGAAGCAACCTCGCTTGTGTGAGGGTTGCGGAATTGTGGTGTGACCGCTGTCAACCCAGTGCGTGGCGTGGCTTCTGTCAGCCCGGAATAGTTAAAGACTATATTGTCTTTGTCGGTGTAGACCGGAAGGAAATC
Source organism: Theodoxus fluviatilis (assembly GCA_034096865.1). Taxonomy (NCBI): domain Eukaryota; kingdom Metazoa; phylum Mollusca; class Gastropoda; order Cycloneritida; family Neritidae; genus Theodoxus; species Theodoxus fluviatilis. The sequence goes on along the minus strand of JAWQFJ010005542.1, from coordinate 12,306 downwards.
GTCACCAGGGGAAGGGCCGGTTCTTCCATGTGAGTATTTGTTGTGTGTAAATGTCTCTGTGTAAGTTTTCACTAGGTTGTGAGTTTGCTGTTTTAGGGGTGGGTGGGGAAGTTGAGATAGGTAATGAAATTTCCGAAATGTGGTTTTGACGTTCATTCATTGGTTGGTTCCCCACATCGCATCATTTAAAATTGGTTCTTGGTTCATGGTAGGGATTGCTATTTTGATTTGCTTTATTTGAGTAAAAGTTAAGATTGCTTGAAATGGGCTAGTTTGTGGAAAGGCTAAGACAGTGTTTTGACTGAGTACCGTCATGTTTGTAGCGGTGAAATGGCTGTTTCCGGTTGGTGGGGTATAACGGGTTTGAGTTGTGATTTGTGTGCTATGTATTATGCTATAGTTGCTAATTCTGGCCATTTAGGCCTGGGTGTTTGGTTTGCATGTTCCACGACCCGCATCATCCGAAGTCTTCGATGCTCCCCATTGATGTCGGCATCGTCCAGGATCCTCACTGCTCATCATCGCCGTCGTCATCGTCCAGGGGCCAGCTGCTCCTCATCGCTGTCATCATCATCCAAAGTTCCCGGTGCCACTCATCACCCTGAGCTCCTCTGATCAGGGGAGGTCCGACGGTCGTGGTCACTTTGTTTCCCTCCGTTCCCCGTTCTGCGGCTTGTCGCAGAGGGAGGCCGTGAGACAGTGGTGGTCGGCCGTAGTGGGTTTGTGCTGAGGTGGAAGGGACAGTGTTGGACAGTTGGAGGTGTTGTGTTGACGAGTGAGTGACAGTGTTGGACAGTGGGAGGTGTTGTGTTGACGAGCGAGTGACAGTGTTGGACAGTGGGAGGAGTCGTGTTGACGAGCAAGTAACAGTGTTGGACAGTCGTGGGGAAGGTTGCCCGGGCGTGAGAGCGACCGCTGTTTGGACAACCGTTATTGTTGTTGTTGTGGGGTCTGCGGGACTGTGGGGTGGTGTTGTGGCTCAGTCCAGGGCCAACTGTTGAGTGTTGTGGGATGGGAAGGGAATGTATTTTCACATGTGTTTGGAGTTAAGGTGTGTGGGGTAGGATTGTTTTCATCTTACATCGTTAGTTTGCATAAGTTGTGAGTTAAGGTGTGTGGGGTAGTAGTGTTTCATCGTTCATCGTTAGGTTGCATAAGTGCAGGTCATCGATCATTTATTATCATTGCCATTCATCATTTTCACCTCCTGTCATTCATTCTGCGGCATTGCTGAAGGGTGATTAAATTCTTGTTTGTTAAATAGTAGTTTTGAGTTCCTGACTTCCTCTGCATGAGAGGGTAAGGTCCCACCCAGCGGGTGGGGCGCGACATTCAGTTTTGCTGCCGTTAAGTTGAAGTTTGTTTTCAGTCATCCAGTTCTGTACGTCGGCGATAGTGTCAGAGAGAGCAGATAGGAGAGAGTCAGCTTGATCAGGAGAAGAGTTGTTGTGGAGCTGAGAGTCATCGGCAAAATAGTGGTGGAGAACAGTGTCGGTCAAAGATATGGTCAAGGGGTTGAGTGTAGAGGGTGAACAAAACAGGCCCAAGTACAGACCCTTGAGGGACTCCACACTCGAGCCTGATGGGGTCTGAATTCAGGTTGTCGATGGAAACAGCCTGGTAGCGGTTAGCGAGATAGGAAGAAAACCAAGAGAGGACAGTGCAATGGATGCCAAAAGTATGTTGAAGACGTTGAAGAAGAATGTTGTGGTCAACCGTATCAAATGCGGCCGATAGATCCAGGAGGGCAAGGGCAGAGATTTGACCACAAAAGAGTAAGCACGTGGTCTATTGTTGAGTAATCTGACATGAAACCTGCTTACTCCCTGCAGATTAAATTTGCGACCGCCATGCAACAATATAATGGTCCAATCAGAATGTAAGTGAAGGCTTTAATCCGTGTGCTGAGTAAGAAAATCCCTCTGTAGTTGTTTGGGTCTAGTTTATCTCATTTTTTATGATTGGGAACTATAACAGAACGAAACCATTCTTGAGGGAAGTACTGCATTTTAAAGAGAACTTTGAACAGTTTCGTTGAGAAAGGATCTATAATAATAATAATAATAATAATAATAATAATAATAATAATAATAATATAGTTTATTCACACACACACACACACATACCTTCCCTTGACAGGCAAGCTCATGGCGTTTACAATCCAAAGAATCAACACTCATACAACCGCTCAGCATCACATTCCTACAAAAACTCACACACTACACCCATAAACTAGAAGATCCTATAGAACAAAAAAACTAGACAATACATACAGCACTTGCAGGCCAGGTCACGCAAGGCGAAGCAGCTCAGCGGGAAAGGCGGATCGGGAGAGGTGGGTCTTTAGAGTCCTTTTGAACTGGGGCAGTGTCAGAATGACGGACTGAGAGAGGGAGACTATTCGTTACAGGTCCAATATAGAAGGCGCGCTGTCCTTGAGTTTTCTTGTTACGGCGGGGGACCTTAAGCATTCTAGAGTCAGTAGCTGAGCGTAGAGATCTGGAGGGCGTGTAGACTGTAATAATTTCTGTAAGAGCGTGTGGTGCGGTGTTGTTGATGGCCTTGAAGCACAAAGTAGCAAGTTTATAATATATCCTCTGAGAAATGGGGAGCCAGTGAAGTGTATGTAGGAGTGAAGAGACATGGGTACGCTTGGGTCATCGAAAAACTAGCCTAACACCACAATTCTGAACTTTCTGGAGTTTGTTAAGCAGAGTGTCAGGGATGCCAGCGAGAAGAGAGTTTCCATAGTCGAGACGAGACAGAACAAGTGATGTGATGAGCGTTTTGGTGGCCTGCTGAGAAAGATAATGACGAATGGTACTAATTTTCCTTAACTCGTAATATGCTAACTGACAGACTTTGTTGACATGAGCTCTCATTGAAAGATCATCTTCAAACATGACGCTTTAATTTCTAACAGACTGAGAGAAGACGATGTCACTGTGACCAATGGTTAGTTTGAGGGCCTGATCCGATTCGCCTCCGCCGCCCACCAGGAGTGCTTCAGTTTTTGAGTCATTGAGTTGGAGCTCGTTCCGGGTCATTCACTGTTTCATGTCAGAGATACAGTGTTCACTGGTAGAAAGAAGAGAGTGGATTTGACTGGAATGGGAGGAGTTGTAGAGCTGGGTATCATCAGCAAATTCACTGTGAGAGACTGAATGACTATCAATTACATTTCACAAACTACTTTGTAGCACTCTTGGATATTTCGTGAGCTTTTTTTTATTGGAATTTGTTATCATTGCATTTCCCCACCAGGGACCAGGAAGGTAGGGCGTCCTTGCTGTTTGTAATGTTGTGAAGCTTCTAGAACACACGAAGAATATTGTAGCGCTATCAGGCTGTTTATATCAGCCTCTCAACTCATGCTGTTGCTTGATTACGTGATGGAGTCACGTTAAATTTGTCTTGGCTGTGTCATGTGACGTGAGCCGCGAAAGCCGCCGGAGTGTGGGGTATGTTCAACTCTGTTCTGCAAGGTTCTGGAACCTGTGTAAAGGTATATGAGCAGGGCGACCCAAGAGAGCAAGAGCTCACTCAAGATAAGAAGAAGACAAGCAAGTGCGATCGAGTCCTCTATGGGTTTTCATGCCGTAGAGTGTAGTTGTTACGGCAATACGGTTTACTGATTGTCACCGCTGTGTATCGACCAGTGTGTGAATAAAGTTTTGTTGAAAACGACTACAGGAGTTTGTGAACTTCGACTTCCCGATACACGCTAGGAGAACCCCCGTAGTAACAGGACATTGTGAAGAGACGAGCGCATCAGGAAGTTTATTGCTGACTGTGGAAGTGTAATAATTCCTGTTAGTTAGATATTTGACCTTATGACATGGATATGCAGAGTTAGACATTCTAAGCTGTGTCAGCCACTTTCTTACCTCGAGTTTTGCAGCACGACAATATGCACCTTTTGTCGGCCAGAGCAATAGAGACCTCTTTCAAACTAAACGGATTGCCGTCTGGTCATGAGTGGATTGCCCAGAACTTTCTTCTCCATACACTTTGCATCAGATAAAATGGCCGTGTTAAATAGTTGAAGGGCATATTTAACAGAAGTTCCTAATATGACTCGGGTCTGTTAGTGACTTTCAGAAACTCATTAGCCTTTACAGACTCTCAGCATATTTTGGGTATATAAATATTTGGAAAAAGAGAGAGGAGAGGAGAATCACATTTCTGTGGGTTTATGATTTTTTCTTAAGAGTCGGAATTAAGCAAACGGCTAGCCTATCATCGAAATATGCAATTAAAAGTACAAAGTGTGAATATATATCAAAATACTTTTTCTTTTTAATGGGTCATTCTGAGAGGAACACACACCACACACACACACACACAAAACACATACACACATACGTACACGCGTGCGTGCACACACACACACACACACATAAAGCACACATACAAACACAACGCACATACACACGCAAACATATACACACCATACACACACAAACATCATACACACATGCACATGCACAGGCAAACACATCCACGCACGACGCCCACCAACATACCCCCAAATACACGCGCAAGCTCGACCGCACTCGCCACAAATGCACATGCACACATACTACTACACAGGCAGGGGAGGGAAAGGGGGGGTGGGTATATCGGTGGGGGGGGGGGGGGGGATAGGGCGGGGGAGGGGGGGGAGGGGGAGGGGCGGGGCGGGGGGGAAAAGGGGTCAGGTCCTCCTTTTTTTTTTATTTTTTTTTTTTTTTTTTTTTTTTTCTTTTTTTTTTTGTTTATTTTTTTCTTTTTTTTGTTTTGTTCTTTTTTTCTAGCCCCCCCCCCCTCCCCCCCCGTCCCCCCGCCTTCGGGCCCCCCTCTCCCACCCGCCGCCCCCACATCGCCCACGCCTTAAGTCGTCCCCCCCCCCCCCCCAGCGTCCCCCTCCCCCCCACTCCCCTCCTCTAAAAAGAGGACCAAACAAGAGAAGCAAACCCTAGAAATACTTAAGAGCGAGTAAAAATTTCTACTAACAAACGTGCAGGGGGGGGGGGGGGGGGGACAAGAAACCGCTAGACCCCCCCCCCCCCCCAAAAAAAAAAAAAAAAAAAAAAAAAACACACACACACACACACATCAGCCGTCGTAAATTAATGTACGGTCCTTTGATGATGAAAATTGCTAAAGCTGCTGAGAAAGCTTTTAATGAAGGAGCCTACTTGGCTCCGAAGGCTATGGAATAAAGTTCTGAAGTGGATGAAGTCTCCTTGCTTCTTTATTCTTAAGCTGCTGAGAGTAAGAGAAGGTCTCGATTTTCCGTAGTAAATTGCCCTAAACGAAAAGCATACATAGACGGAATGGGTCGATTCTTACCCCCCCCACCCCCCCCCCCAACCCCTCACCCCCCACCCCCCACCCTCACCCCCACCTCACCCACTCATTCCCCCAACCTCACCCCCCACCACAGATGCCAAACCAAAATCAAGCGGTATTTTGTTACTTACTAGATGAGGTCCAAGGTGTGTGCCCAGGCTGTACGCTCCAACGACGATGACGAAAACAGGACGAGAGCTGCTCCCCCAAACGCCACAATTAAGTAACATTTTTTTCAAGCAAAGGGGGAGGATCACTGAAAGCAAGATGGGAATGTTCAGATGTGTTAGTATTAGAACACATATATAACGTGGGGAGGAAGGTGATGTAAAAAGAGAACTTCCCATCTTGACAAGTCGTTAATGGTTACATCATCGCTTCATTGGTCTTTTAAGTCAGGAAACTTATTCGTTAAAGTATTTGTGATTAGTACGTATGCATGGCGATGAATATCCATATTTATTGATAAACGTGCTGGAGAAGTTTCTAGGAGTTTCTTGGCATGTCCTCAAACAATGGCATTCGACCACTGACATGTAGGTAGCCCCTGTTTAAAACACACATAAGAAATTGCCCGTGCCACTTGATCCAACAACTACTTTTGTAGAAAATATGCATCATGTGCGGCATTGAGTGTTGTTTAACAGGAATCCTATGTTAAATCCACAGCTGATTTCTACAAATTATTAAAGGTCTGTGGAAAGCTAAGACAGGCGTGCCGTTGTTAATTGTTTCGGTCGTGTTTTCAAAACTTGCATTAAATAGCCGTATATCGTTCTACATTTCCTGTTATTGCAAGCAAGTAAACAAGCACACGCACACATACGCACACACAAATGCGCACGCGCGCATGTGTCCGCCACGCACTCACGCATGCACCACATAAAACCTACATATCTGGGCACACATGATCTTGTCCTTCATTTCATTACCTATACCGTCATCTGTTTATTACTACATGAATATTATGTTAAAACGCGAAGATGTTTACGAACTCACTTGTAGCTGCTATTGAATAATTCTTCACCTCACAAATTGTACAGGTAGTGATCTAATTTTTATCTTATTTGACAAATCAGCTGTTTGCACATAATTTCGTAGTCACTGTAGCCTTTTCATACCCAAGTAATAACTTTGTTTTTCAAGCACACTTCAGCTTGCAAGTGGAAACGATGGTCACGACAAAGATGGCTGCAGAGCCTACAGCAAGGTAGTGACCACTCCTATGGCCGCACGGACTGGAGGGGGATCTGGGGGAAAGGTGTTTAATATATTGTCAGACAGGGGAAAGACACCACATAGTTGGCCATACAAATGTCCACGAGAACAAGGTAATAACGTTGAAATAACCACACGGAAACAACATATTCACCGTGACTTTCCCGACAGCCCAAAATAGTCACTCTGCATTAGAGATAGGAAAAAGAGGGCAAGTCATCTTACACTTCTTACGCTTGAATCGGACCTCTATGAATCCATATAGATAAAACCATACGTCATTACAACTGAAGGCGGCCCGAAAAAAACTAAGGGTTAATCTATATTTTAACTGGTTGCAGAGAGCAAATGATAAGTTTTCAGTAGCTGTGAAGCTTTTCTTCTTGGAGAAAGCTGCGGAGGGGGGGAAAAAAAAAAAAAAAAACAAAAAAAAAAAAAAAAAAAAAAAAAAAAAAAAAAAAAAAAAAAAAAAAAAAAAAAAAAAAAAAAAAAAAAAAAAAAAAAAAAACAAAAAAAACAAAAAAACAAAAAAAAAAAAAAAAAAACAAAAAAAAAAAAAAAAAAAAAAAAAAAAAAAAAAAGAAAAAAAAAAAAAAAAAAAAAAAAAAAAAAAAAAAAAAAAAAAAAAAAAAAAAAAAAAAAAAAAAAAAAAAAAAAAAAAAAACGAAAAAAAAAAAAAAAAAAAAAAAAAAAAAAAAAAAAAAAAAAAAAAAAAAAAAAAAACAGTTCCGCATCAACCCTGAGATCTCTCACCTCTTCTACAGGCGACGATTGAGAACGTCCGTCTCCTTCACCGGCTGCGTTACCACAGCAGTAGTGAGGAAGGGCGACATGGAGAAAGTCTGGAGAAGGTCGTGGAGGAAGCCGGGCGCATCACCTGTGCCTCCGACCTTCAGCCTCGCAGTCGCTCGCTACACCCAGTGTGGCCTGAGGAAGATGTGCAAGATTTCGATCTAAGACCGCCACCCTCTGCACCAGCATTCGCGTCGATTGAACCCACTCGTGAGTCCTCAAAACGTACGGCCCTGAGGTGCTGGCCTGCCAAACAACCGTAATGAGGGATTCGTTTCCGCTCGACAGCCATCCGTCTCTTCACGAGTCGCCGGTAATGGGTATTATGCATGAAGATTGTTGTGAGACTTTGACGTGACTGTGCGCCAGGAGTGATCGCGAAACTGTGACTGTAGAGTGGGTGATGTGACCTGTGACTGTGAGGATGAGTGATGAGAGCTGTGACTATGTGACCAGGATTGATGTGACATATGACGGAGGATTGGAGTAAAGTGAACTGGGACTATGATGACTTGTAGTGCTGTGAACTGTGACAGAAAGGACAACGAATGGTGTGAACTATGTCTGTGACAACAAGGATTAACATGTGAGGTGTGTGTGTGTGGGGGGGGGGGGGGAGTGCATGCGTTATGCGTTATGCGTTGATGATCGTGTATGTGTGCTGTGTGAGTGTGGTTGTTGATGTGCATGCCTGTCTCTTGTTAGTCTTTCCTGTGATTGTGTTGTGATGCATGATGAAGAACATGATTGGGGGGAGGGGGGGGGGGGGGGGGCTTGTACATGTGTTATGGTTGAGATCGGGTATGTGTGATTGCGTGACGATGATTGTTTGATGTGCATGCTTGTGTCTTTTGTTCCTTCTGTGATTACTTGTTGCGGTGTAAAATGTTTCACTATTAATTTATTTGCCTATGATAGACTCCATAACTTGAGCAATGTGATTAAGTTAATTAATGTTGAACTTCTTGTACGTTTCTGTTTTTGTATGTATGTATTATGTTTATGCACCGACGACACGAATTTCCTTGTACAATGAGGACAATAAAAGTATCTTGTATCTTGTATCTTAAAGTTTTCTGCACTTTGGCTTTTAAACTCGAACCAGAAGAATATGACAAAGCAATTTTTTTTCCTATTCCCTCAACAGTCAAAACGTTGACAACGAGAGTGACATGTCATACATGGAGTACGTTGTGGGATTAATGAAGAAGTTTTAATTTCAAGTGACTTTCTTGTGGACATGGAATTTCCCTGTTTTGAAAGACAGTGGGCATTTCTCGAAAGAGTAACTTATAATGTGGATCTGCCATGCAAACCCAACATTTCAGCTCCTCCTCCGGTGTATGAAGATGAAGACAGTCGCCTGTTGGAAGCCGGAATCGTGTGTTTCATTTTCTTCAGAGCTCTCCCATTGGCTTCCTGAAGGTTTTTTCTTCTCCTCGCTGTCTTTTTCATGCACTCTCTGACTGCAGCTCTCCAGCAGGCTCAGTCTCCGACAACGCTTTCTCAAGTTGATGAGGTTGTGCTAAAAGCCTTTCATGTCCTGTTTGAAGAAAGCTGTTTTATGGTGTGCATGGTGTGACGTGCTTTCATACAACAGTTTTAGAAATCTACCATTCACCTTTGAATGACAAGATCTAAGCAATCCAGTGCGCACTGCCATATGGACAGTGGATGATCATTTCTTTCTCTGTTTCTTTTGTTTGCTTCTAATTATCAGTGCTAATATCCTGACCTGTAGATAATATCGTGGTCGAAATCTCTAGAGGCCCCTTCCCTTGACTGTCATACGTTGCATGCGATTTTGAAGACACATGAGGTTACTGAGGAACTGGCCACTGCACTTAGTGTTTGGTGATCTCAGAAAGGAAGTTTTTGTTCACATTTTCGTGCTTATTCTGGAGATGACGGCAGTGGATTCCGTGTCGAGCTTGTTGATTTCAGTATCATTGACGGCATACTCGCGATGATAGAGCCTTAGATAGTAATGTTGTCGTCAACTTCATGCATTTCAATGGTGACCTTCACTACACTGAACATCAACATTTCGGGCCTATGACATGTGGTCCATTTTATTCACCGTCAAATAGAATAAAACTGGATATTGAAAAGACCGAAGTGTTTGCCAGTGGGTACCGCAAACAACTCCGGCAATTGCCCTTGAAATATATCTTCGCATAGAGTGTCAGAAATATAGCTGTATACTTGGACTCTCCTTTGTCGTTTGAAAGAGCATCTAGACAGTCTCTGCAAAACGTTGTATTTCCATATTGGCAGGCTGTACCCAGATCCGGTCTACATATCGTCTGCAGCAGCGAATAAGCTGGCAGGTGCTTTCATTCTCTCTGGAATGAATTATTGCAATTCACTTCTCGCCGGTCTGCCAGACTGCAAGATAGCCAAGGTCAGGGAATTCAATTAGTGCTGCACGCCTAGTCCTCCACAAGTCCAAACGGAACACA
>JAWQFJ010005532.1:0-45182 GCA_034096865.1 Theodoxus fluviatilis | reverse complement strand
TTTCACCTAGGAGGGGAGACGATAGATGGAACCCTCCCTTCCACCAGCCTCACGCTTCAACGAGCCCTGACCAGGCTATAAATAACCGACGTTAGTGGCCCACCGTTTCTTCACCCCTATCAGAAAGACACTACACGTTCAACGGCAGTCAGCAGAGGCTGACGCAATCAGATAAGTTGTATCTCAAAGGCTGGCTGGCTAAACCTTACATTTTGATACCTTAAATTAGTTACATTAAGAATTATCATTTCATCTGTATTATTAAAAGTCATCTTTAAAGTTCAATCCACACTTTCTCCTCTGTACGGTCTTGTTCACTTGCATGGCATGGAATGAATGAAAGAATGTTATGGAACGGTAAGCAAAACCCCTAGACCGATCTCTCTTGAATGGGAGATAAAGAGCCCCGTTCGTAACAATTGGGTAGCTCAGTCCGAGATTTGAATCATTGGTAAAACTTTGTAACAGTTGAAATATTCATAAGAGATTTGAATCAATCATTCCATCCACTGTAATAGAAATTTGAGCTGTGAGAAACTGTTTTTCTAGAATATTGACCTATTGGAAAAGAGTGAGCGAGCTGTGTTTCTGAACGAAAGATTGTGTTGTCAACTCTGTTACTTTGACTTGCTTCACCTGTGAAAGGAGCTCATGCATTTCATTGTGTATTGATCAGACTGACAATCGACGTGACATTTTTGCTTAGGTGATGACAGTTAAGAATTAGAATTTTGGACAACCTTAGCTGAGTTTGAAGATAAGTCATGGACACAGTTACGAATTTTATCACAAACTTAGATGTACAAATCCTAAGTAATGCAACAAAGAAAGAATTGTTGCAGATTGCCGAGCACTTTGAAATCAGTATCAAAAAAGGGAGGGTTGAGATCATCAGAGCACAATTGATAGAGGGTCTTAGAAACAAGGAAATTCTTGTAGATTCAGGGAAGGAGGCAGAACTTGATTTTAACATGGCAAGTCTAAATCAAGCAGAAGAACAAGAAGGTCAAAATTCTGGTCGTTCGACACCAGGGAGTAGAAATGGAATGGCAAGCATGCCAGACCCATTAGAACTTAGGAAGCTTGAGATGCAGCATGAGATAGCACTAAAGCAGCATGAGATGCAGCAGGAGAGGGCACTGAGACAGATGGAGCAGGAGATAGCACTGAAGCAGCAGGAGAAGCAGCAGGAAATAGCCCTGAGACAGATGCAGCTGGAGATGGAGATGCAGAAAGAAGTCAAGCTTAGAGAACTAGAACTGCAATCCAGAGATAGGAGAGAATCCAGTGGTAGTAGCAGCAGTGAGTCGGTCACCGTGAAGGTGGACAAAGTTCCAGCATTTGATGAGGCAAATCTGGAAAGCTACTTTGAGTACTTTGAGAAGACTGCTATCACCTGGAACTGGCCCAGAGAAAAGTGGACAGCACTCCTACAGTCCGTGCTAGTAGGAAAAGCACGCGACGTTTTTGTTTCTCTAACTACAGAAGACAGTCAGGACTATGTGAGAGTGAAGGAAGCTATCTTGAGGGAGTACCAACTCGTACCTGAAAGCTATAGAAAGAAATTCCGTAGCCTGCAGAAAGCAGAGAGAAAAACTTTCAGGGAATTTGCACATGATCTAAGAACCACGTTTGACAGGTGGTTACGGGCAGAAGAGGTGGGAAATAGCTATGAGAAGCTCAGGGAGACAATGCTCATGGAGGCGTTTCATGAGAGAGTGACTGACGATCTCAGGATGCATCTCTCAGATCGCAGGGTAGAAACCCTAGATCAGGCCGCTACGGTATGCGACACGTACGCGGCAGTGCACTGCCAAGTAGGGAATGCAGGGAGAGGGAATTCTCCAGCACAAGGGAAGTTCGGAGGTGGGAAGCCTCACCAGAGAGCATATGACCATTCTAAGAATGGAAGTCATAGTCGAGGGAGCCATGCAGGGCATAGGAACCAGGGTGGAGAGAAACGGGAAGGGATAGACCTTTCCCAAATCCAGTGCTATCGATGTAAGGAATTCGGCCATTTCTCCAGAGATTGCCGTCTTAACCAACCAACGTCTCATTCTATGTTTGTGTGTCGCGTGTTCAGGGAGCAGCCCAAAACGCAGTGGCTAGGCAGGGAGGGTGTAGAACCCCAGAAAGGAGACGAATCTCGCCCGATCACCGGTCTCGGACCGAGAGGGGAATTCGATCCTTACATCAGTCAAGGACTGATAGGATTGCCAGGCGGAACGAAGCAACGTGTCCGAATGCTTAGAGATACTGGCGCGAATGTGACGATAGTGCGCGGTGATGTACTGCCGTTCAATAGCCGAGAGACAGACAGGAGGACTTGGTTGTCAGGAATCATTCCTGGAGTCGGGAAATACGTTCCCACCCATCAGGTAGAGATAGAGAGCGCTCTAGTCTCAGGAACGGTGCAAGTAGCAGTTCTAGATGGGATGATAGGCTGTGGAAGCTTTGACGTCATTTTGGGTAATGACTTAGTGCCGCCTGCCAGGCAGGTCGAGCTAACCCTAACTTCACCCCAGGTGGTGACAGTAGATAGGGAGAAGGAGACAGGTTTCTCAGCATGTGAGGTGACACGTGCGCGTGGAAGAGAAGCAGAAAGGGAGACAGATATCTCGGAGACCTCCCTAGGAGAGAATGTAGAGACAGTAGTCCGAGGAGAGAAATCAGACCTAGAGGTCAGAGACAGGAGTCAGACAGAGAAGTCGGACACAGAAGTCAGCGACGGGAGTCGAAAGGAAGAGTCAGATACAGGGCAGGACAGCGACGTACCTAGCCAGAGATCGGAGGGGAATACAGAGGCGGATGCCAGTACAGGCACCCCAGTAGAGGTAAACTCCAGCAAGGAAGACAACCTGTTAGAGGAACAGACGGGAGATAGAGAACTCAAACCCCTGTTTGAGCAAGTCATCCCCCAGGAAGTAGTGCAAGTGGAGAGAGGAGACAGAGAAGAAGCAATAGTGCAGGTGGAGAGAGAAAACAAGGCAAGCGTGAAAGCGTGTCTGTGTTTATCGGTTCCTGCCGATAGTGGTGTGAATGTCATGAAGGGTGACAGAGCAGAAGAGAGCAGCGAGAGTGACCACGTTGGGATGGAGAGTGAGAGATACCAGAGAAGTGTATCGAGCAAACGCTATCCACGGCGAGATGTCCAATTGAGGAGAGTGCCTGACGCTAGCTTAGGAGGTGAGAAATGTGTGCCTTTCCCAGTGGTGACAGTGGAACGAAGAGACGTGTGTGTGAAAGAAGAGGAGGAGAGGACAGTTGAAGGAATGATGAGTGTACTACAGCCCCATGTGGCCATGGAGGACTGCAAGAGGGAGGCGAGGACTGAATCTCGTGTAGAGACAGGGATGGAAAGTGCCGAGCCCAGGGAGACCCCAGGTGGCGGGTGGACAGTGCGTGTTAATGACTGTCCCGGCGAGGCAAAGCAGAGAGGGAGAAGAGGGCGTGAATGGAAGAAACGGAAGAAAGGAAGAGAAGTCTGAACTTGGAGGAATGGTCGAATGGGGATGAGAAAATGGATATGTCTGTCTGACTAGACCTATAGTTCACTAGCTGACGACTACGACCAGAGACATATGTAACCTTTCACAGGTAGAAGCAAACATGTGTCTATCCTCCTGTGTTTTCCCCTTTCTGTCTTTGCATGCCACTGTATTGATGTATTCACAATGGATAGTGATTAGAAAATGTGTAACTGTCAGAGAAGGTTACAACCTTATATGAAGTAGACTAATGATGTGTTGAATAGTCATTTACCCCATCGTGAATTCCAAATCCCCTGTAATTCACGACTTTTAGGTGTGGAGGTGTGATGAATGGAGAGATTTTGTTGTAAGTTAGTTATATGAATAAGTATATGAGCCAGCCAGTTCTCAAACCTAGCTTTTAGATAACCCAGCCAGCAGTTAGGAAATTGTGTCAGGGTGGGATTTTGAAAAGGACAAAGGAGATTTGAACGTTTCTACTGCGTCGTGCCTGTGCCAAAAATAGGACTGGTCAGTGTGTGTAGACAAAGGAGCCCAATCTCGTGACGCCGGCCTCTGATGCAGGTCGCGTCATCCACATCTCGTGACCAGAGGAGACAAAAGAATCCGGCTTGTAAACAAGATCTCGTGACCGGGGTCTCGTGATGAGGGCAAGATGGCGTCTGGAGCGCGATTGGTCAGCACCGGACACTGAGTGCATCTATAAAACACTCTCCGACCCTCTCCCTCTCTCTCTTCCTGCCAACACCTCGCGCCACACCTGCCCGCCGCACCTGACCGTGCGACGGAAAGCGCTGGAGGTCAACCAGACTGGGACGGAATGCGAATCCGCCGCCCAGCCGAGAGAGCATCAGGCAGTCATGCCTGATTAGACCCGACCCACGCCTGCCCACGGTTCAAGCCTCAACGCCCGCCCCCACGCCAACCGCCATGACGAGGCAACTGACCACGCTACGCCTGACCTACTCCACGTTTCACCTAGGAGGGGAGACGAAAGATGGAACCCTCCCTTCCACCAGCCTCACGCTTCAACGAGCCCTGACCAGGCTATAAATAACCCGACGTTAATGGCCCATCGTTTCTTCACCCTGTCAGAAAGACACTTCATTCAACGGCGGTCAGCAGAGACTGACTCAATCAGATAAGTTGTATCACAAAGGCTGGCTGGCTAAACCTTACATTTTGATACCTTAAATTAGTTACATTAAGAATTATCATTTCACCTGCATTATTAAAAGTCATCTTTAAAGTTCAATCCACACTTTCTCCTCTGTACGGTCTTGTTCACTTGCATGGCATGGAATGAAAGAGAATGTTATGGAACGGTAAGACAAACCCCTAGACCTATCTCTCTTGAATGGGAGATAAAGAGCCCCGTTCGTAACATAGTCTAGCTAGTAACAATAAATCTTTAAGAAATTGCGAACGCCGTCAGCATCATTAAGCACACACCTCACCTTTCTTCCGCTTCTCCCCCGCCCTGTCATCTACTCTATCCCGCGCATCATCATCACCCACCACTTAAACCCCCCCCTCAACAATTACCACCTCATTACCAATGGAAATTCCAACGTTATATAACCACCAAAGCATCAGAAGGCTGCGCGCCCAACATAATTTTACAATGGCAATTAGTTTTATTTCCTTCTAAACTAAGTTAAGCCAAAACAAGAGAAGCCATGATATTCCTGGCGCCCACCCTCTGCAGAGCGCTCTGAATTGGCAACCAGAGAGGCCGGTGGGGAGTGGGTGTAACCTAGTAACAATAAATCTTTAAGAAATTGCGAACGCTGTTCCCTATCATTTAAGAACCTTCACCTTTCTTTCCTTCTCCCCGCCCTTCATCTACTCTTCCCCGATCATCATCACCAATTAACCCCCCCCCAACAATTACCACCTCATTACATTGGAATTCCAAAGTTAATAACACCAAACATAGAAGCTTGCGCCCTAACAATTTTACAATGGTATTTAGTTTTATTTCCTTCTAACTAAGTTAACCAAAACAAGAGAAGATGATATTCCTGCGCCCACTCTCTGAGGCTCTTAATTGGCAACAGATAGCCGGTGGGGAGGGTGTAACCTAATATTGTAACCTAATATTCTCTGGTACTGGACAAGAGGCTGACCCCTGCCAGCGAGCTGAGGGAGGAAAGGACGAAGAGAGAATTGTTGTCGTCTGCTACAGAGCAGCTAGGAACATACATAGTCCACACATTTCCGTGACAAAACGTCCACATTGTCACACTCGCCCCGGAGTTCTGATGGGCAACGTCCTCGTTGCGTCTATCGGCCCATGTCCTGGTCCTTGCCTCTCTCCCGATCTCCATCGAACTCAGGGTTGGGTTTGCAGTGCTGCTTTAGGCTGTTGGGTCAGTGAGAAATGGATGGTCTGTGCACTCACGGAGAGGGAAGGGGGTGAGGGGTAGAGGGTAGAGATGGGGGGGGGGGTGCTGATGTAGCAATCGTGACCAAATGCACCTTGTCACAGACATATTGAAGAACCTTCCGTGTTCTATTCTAATTATTCTTGGCAGTCCTGATTTGTAAAAGGTTGTACCTCTGCACTGATTCAATCATCTTACGTGTTCATGGCAAATTCGGCAGCAACTCTTATGCTGGCATTAGTTATGTCGAACCTATACTTTAGCAATTACTTGCTGTGAAGTAATACACAGTCAGCTCCTTTGACTTCAACAGGTCCAGAACACTGCAACACGAATAATCCAACGCCTGCCCTGTCTTCCTCATTTGACGCCTACTCTTCATGGCCTGTACTGGTAGCCCATTGGCCGTCGCAGTGCGTCCAAAACACCGTGTCATATATTCAGTTGTGTCAGTAGAATGACCCCAACGTGTCTGAACTCCTCAAAAGCTATATGCCCAGGGGAGATCTTTGTCTTGGTCACTTCTGTATGTTCCATTCCACAACACCAGAAAGTCTGGACAGAGAGCATTTGCAAAAGCAGGGTCAAGGCTCTGGAACAACATTCCAGAGAAACCGAGGAAGTCTTCATTCCTACAGGCTTTCAAATGCTGCCTGAGGACTCGTTTGTTTAATCTTTGAATATATTGAGCGCCTCGAGCAAGCCCGTAGGTGCCGAGATCGGCGCTATACATGCATGCATATATATTCATTTATGTCGATTTGCTCACAGTTTAATTGGGCTAACTTTCTCAAGCGTGTTGGCGAGCAGAAAAATCATACGCTGTGCTGACGTGGGCGTCTCATGTAAATGATGTAAATAAAATTATCATTGCAAGATTTAAACGTGATTCTGTTTTTTCAACAAGCAGCGTCGTTGGTTGGATCTGCCACATCATAAATGCAAACCTTGTCACAAAAAAGTTGCAGTCGCTTACTTTGATGTTCCGACTTTTCACGTACAAACGTATGCACAAACCGCACACGTTTACCCCCTGGATATGAGTCTACCTTATGACAATAGTCTAATCCATAGGAAGCAAGCAACCAGGGTGGGAAGAGGTGCATGTAAAATGAATGGTAGAGTGGGATAGAATTCAGTAATGCTGAAATGGTCGAAGTCGGAAACATTCGCGGACACTGTACCCGAGGTACTCTGTCCGGGCGAGCAGAGTACCCCAGTTTGAAATCTCGGCCTTACAGTCACGTGAAATACCGATGATAGCGCTCAGCTCAGACCGCACCCGCCACTACGCCTGACTGACTTCGCACGCCCGGGGAGTAATGCTAAGATCCGGCCACGTTAATCTGCGTTTTGTGACAAAGGTCTTGCTCGGCGGTACTGTTCTCCAGGCACCTTAACGGTCTGCGTGATTCGGGTGTAATCTTAAGCTAAACGACGTTCCGAATGTTTCCGACTTCGACCATTTCAGCAGCGCCAATAAACGTCGTTTAGCTTAAGATTTCACCCGAATCACACGGACCGTAAGTTGCATGGATTACAGTACCGCCGAGCAAGACGTTTGACACAAAACGCAGATACATTAACGCGGCCGTATCTTAGCATAACTCTCCGGGCGTGCGAAGTCAGTCAGGCGGAATGGCGGGTGCTGTCTCGTTCTCGTTCAAATGCCGAGAGTTCAAACTGGGGTACTCTATCCGCCCGGACAGAGTATCTGAGGTACTCTGTCCGCCCGGACAGAGTACCTCGGGTACAGTGTCCGCGAATGTTTCCGACTTCGACCATTTCAGCTGCAGTAATAGAGAGGGCAGTGGTGTTATTCGAGGCAAATGACAACACGTTTCCTTGAGCTATAGCTCAAATCTAAGATCTGGGACATCACAGTATTCCGACTAATCCTACAGCACATAACGAGCACAAGATGTAAAGGTCACACTCATTCACACCAAACGAAGACTGCTGCTTTCGGATCCTGGGACGACGGATTACCACCACCACCATCACCACTCACTACCACTTTCTTTCACTTCCTCCAGCAAAAGCATACCACCACTTTCCTCACTGTCAGTTCTCTTCGTCGCACAAATCAAACCCAAAAAAAATATTGGTCTGTTCTTGCCTTTGACTTGCTGCGGAAGACAGTGCAAAGTTTTCAGGTGCCAAACCAGGAGACAGGTATCATCTTGGCCTCAAGAAAGCAGGACCGATGTCAATGGATGAGTCGAGAGGGGTCAGCATTTGAAAATAGTTTCTTGAGCTTTGTGGGGATGTGGGTAGGAGGGTATTCCTCGAGTTCATTATATACATTATTGCCTCCGCAATATAAAGACCCCCAACACTGAGATACTTCGATGGGCCCCGCTGTGGAGTATGCAAGTCCTCATGAAGACCCAGTTGCGCTGGATTAGGCATGTTGTGAGGATGAAAGACGCTCGCCTCCCCAAAATGATCTTCCTCTCAGGGCTAGCTGCTGGAGCAAGAACCCCTGGAGAGCCAATCAAGGATTTCAAGGATGGCTTAAGAAAGCAGTCCTCTATGGGTCCGAAACATGGCGGGTAACCAACACCATCACCAACAAGGTACAGACTCTTGTCAACAAGTGCTTGAGCCACATCCTCAATGTCACGGCCTGGATTTTTGTTTGTGTGTACCATATAAACTGAGACTAAATGTAAATATATTTATCTTTCTCAGAATGGTGCGTGTACTTTTTCTCTGTTTACTATCAGACAGGCACAAAGATGATACACCAATTTTATTTTCTTTTCACTAGTACATTTATTAATTTCACACACACAAAATCCAAGAGGGCAATAATCATACACTAGAAAGATGTAGTCTGGCACTTTTTGTTGATTAGTCTTTAAACAAATAAATGTATGGATATCAATTTACGGTATGAATGTTCATCAGTTTCTAGTCTCTATCACTCATTTCGGCGGTGCCATGGACTTCTTCTCTTTTCATTTCACGTTACTCACGACCTTCCTTCAGGTACATGGCAGTGGGTGTGCTGTCGTCCTTATTCACGACCGGCGCTTTCTGCGGTGACGGTGTGGAGAGGAGGTTACTGAAAACCCTGGCGACAGGTCCAGCACTGTTATCACATCTTCGACGTTGGGACGCGTCCGCCCCAGTGATGACTGAAGATGAGGAGTGTTTTTAGCTCAGGCTATTTCCCCAGCCTGGCAGCTGTATAAAAAATTTCACATCATGAAACACCCACAATTACATCAATTCCTCTCTCTCTCCCCTCCGAATCCTCCCTGTTTGACAGCCACAACAAAAACACAGCACAGATCACATTTCACGACAGCGGTTGACATGAACCGTTAAATCACTGATTACAAAAAATCGTCTATCTCTCAATATCAACAGTTTTACAAATTGTTCATCTGAACACATAAATCATTGCTCACATCAGAAGAAAGAACAAATATTAATAATACCTGTACAATACAGCTATTCAATGCAGAGCTTCATTACTTGAGGTGCATTTCTCCAAAGCACAATATACACTGACATAACTCATTGGTCATTGGCCAACTCAGCCCACGTGACTGACCTTACGTCACTTTACATCACAATCCTGATAAAGCAAATCAAGCCATACTAAGATAACAAATATTTCAATTCAAAAAAACAATTGACTCTCCATTTGTCACACTCAACATCAGGTGGCCTGAGAAGATCTCCAACACAGACCTATAGAAGAAAACCAACCAGAACCCCATCAGTCAGGACATCAAGAAAAGGAAATGGGGGTAGATAGGTCACACACTGCGCAAACCAGCCGACAACGTCACGAGGCAAGCACTTGACTGGAACCCACAGGGAAAAAGAAAAGTGGGACGGCCCAAACAGTCGTGGAGAAGGTCTGTCGCGAGCGAAGTGAAGGACGCCGGAATGACGTGGACTCAGCTGAGGAGAACAGCCCAGAACAGAGTGCGTTGGCGAGGTGTTGCGGCCCTATGCTCCACAGGGAGTCTACAGGAATAAGTCAAGTCAAAGTCAAATCAAGTCACGATGTCCCTAGTTATTCGCCTCTTACGAATCGCGTAAGGAGACGCGGTGGGTCTATTTTGACCCACCCCCACCCCCACTCCCTCCCCCACCCCCAACCCACAGGGGGCTTCCCAAGCATGGCAAACGTGTTTCGACTGGTTCGACTAAAAGGAACAATGACTAAGTTTTCAACAACTAATCTTGGTCGTTTCATTCAACTCCCACATTACCCCTAATCCCCCTTCCTCCCTCCCCCCCCCCTTACTTTTCACCACCAACCATTCGATTAATTTATCTAGCTCAAATAGAGATATTCGATTATGCACATAAAACGTAAAATTATTTTTATGAGACTTTATGATTGGCTCGATATTTTCCTTCAAGCTCTCCCGCTTCAAAAAATAAAATTCACTATCGGTTGCCAACTCGTAGCTTTCTTCAGTTGCAAGTGAATAACCTAGTGGACACAACACTAGGTCATTGTATTATTGACCAAGACAGTTCACACAAAGGCGTAGAATCATGCAGTGCCAAAACTTGTCCCGTGTTACAAAATCCTCATAGAAAATCATTTCAACACTTAGTCTGGTTGTTCAGTAGACTTGGGAGAGACCACGATGAAGAAGCAGTGATATTTTGTAAAACCTTTATTAAAATATTGCAGCACTCAATAATGATTTACTGTGAAGAGCGAAGAGAATCTGCCTAAAAGTGACGCAACACATGAAACGAAATATACCAATGGAAATAGCATTGCAATAGACTGCATCAATTCATGTACAAGTGAAATTATTTAAACAAGACAATCTTGTCATACTCTAGGGATGGGTGGAGAACATTTACGGCCTGTCAGTCTTTGTAGGCTATGTAAGGCCATTAAGCACGAAAATCACAAGAATAGTTTAGAGTAAGCGCAAATCAAGTCATGATAACCCTGTTTATTCGCCTCTTACGAATCGCGTAGGGAGACACTGTGGGTCCATTCTTAAACCCCTCAATGCACAGGGGGCGAAATAAAAAACAATGGAGGAAGGAAAGTATGAACGAACAAATAAATGAAGTAATGGAGGAACGAAGGAATAATCAGTAATGCATGAAGGAATGAAGGAAGGAATTATAAACGACTGTACCGTTTCTGAATTCTTACATATGCAGTCGAAACCTTTCTTCACAATGAATTACCAGTTTTTATTCACGCGTAGGACATGCACATAACCTTACCATTATTTGTTATGATTTTATATTCCCCTTGAAAATATTAAAGATTATGATGCACCACATGTTTATGGAAAATGGGCATTTATTCAAACCATGCAACAGGAAATGTACTATCCTTGAAGAGAACAGCCTTCACCAGTGATGAAGCGAGAGAGTTTATGGTAATGGTACAGGTTAAAGTGCTTTCCGATCACTGATGCTCTTCAAAAATTGGCTAGCGACGGAGTAGAATTCTTTGTCATCTCATCATGGGAACGCTGGCACTCTACGATTAAAAAAATGAGTACAGTGCTCTTGGGCCTTGTAACATAGGAGACATGCCAGAGTTCGAAATTTTTGCTTCAAGCTCTTATCCAAAATCTCATAGCAGTAATTCTAACTCAGTAAAAATAGAGGGTCCAATATACGGTGTGAGTTTGCGATTGCACACAGGTTATCTTAAGTACAAAAACTTTTGCACATCTTGCCGACGTATCACATGACAAGCGTGATTCTGTCAGAGTATAGGTGACCCGCATCTTCTCTGCTATCCTCAGCGAGTTTCCAGCATTTCTGTGGCATACATGCAATCTTCGTCAATAAAATCATGCGATTTGCTTTCACTGGCACCACGACCAGCAGAATCTTTGTATCAGCGTTCTTAGTCAGCACCGGTACACTGACATCCATGATTGCTCTTTGACCTCATACGTCTACATAGTCTCGGTCTCTGACATCTCCTTTATCCTAAGAGTCATTTTCATCGTCTGCTGACTCATCCTCAGATTCTTCTACACCAAGATCATCCGATCGTGCATCGCTCTCAAATACGTCATCATCGATTTCGGATTTTGCGTCATTTTCATCATCGGAGACGGGGGAATTGTCTTGAAAGTGGTCTAAGTCGCGATAGCTTCACTGCGGAAGGTCACTGTCGTCGCTGTCGTCGTCATTTTCCTCTTCAAAAGCAGCAACATTCGCCTCGTCATCACTTACACTATCATCATTATCTCTGTTACTGCCACTTCCGTTGCCTTGATCATCTTGTGCTTCTTGTGGATTTCTCTCTCGTGCGCGTGCGGTCGCCGTGCCCTCCGTCTCTGCCTTACCAGTTTCCTCACCTCCACTGGGATCAGAGTCTATAATCTCGTCACTTTCCGTGGAATTGATTGAGTCTACCCATAGGTCTCTCAAGGAGGGGGACATGTCTGCCTGGGTACCACTCGTCACTGTCATTGTAATTTTTGCAAGCAATGAGTTCAGATGTGCGGTCCAGGAGAACGGATCGTATATCTTGTTGGTCAGTTTGCGGACCCACAATACTCTTCTCCTGATCATGTCGCAAACGTGTATTCGCTCATAGGAAAAATCAGTAATAAAACCGATGTCAAAGCAAATTTTAGACCTGTGGGAGCAATCACACCTTAATTTTTGGGGAGGCAATCTTCCACGACCAGAGAGAAGTGCCATTACGTTGAGACTCAGCAATCTGAGTTTCAGACCAAAAGAATAATTTCGGATAACTGCAAAGGTTTTGGGTTTGTGGGGAAGGACGTGTTTGTATTTAAGAATGGCATGGAATATATCCCAGCGCGCTAAAAACTGCTCCGTGTCACTATTTTCAATAAAATGCGCGAAGGATGTTGACATACTTGATCTATTCGAGTCAGAAGACGCTGTTGTCCTTGCATGCGTTCTTGGAGATGCCTCCATAGCAGGCGATCTTTTGGACGCTGCAGCACTTTCGCGAGTTCCTTGGCGGGATGCTCCACGTGCTCCTGCAGCAGTGAACTTCTTTGAAGATGCTCGGGAATTTTCAGCTTCCTTTTGTAACTTGGCACGCTTACGGGGAGAGGCCAAAGTGGAAGTTTCGGCCTCAGTCTTTCTCGAACGCGACGCAGATGATTTGATCGTCGAGGACATTCTACCTCGTGCGGACACTTTGCTCGATGCTGATGTCGAGGGGACAGGCTCTGCTTCGGATGCTGATGTTTTCCTGTGAGAGGAGGGCGTTCTGGAGTCTCTGCTTTGTTTGGTCGATTTCCCACGTTTCGACGCCGCTGGGTTAGACTTTGCCATGGCTGCTGCGACAGTCTTTCGTGACGAAGACTTTGCAACATCTTTGAGACGTTTGGTCCGTTTCCCAGATGCGGACACCTTAGAAGTCGATGGCTTATAAGAAGATGAGGAACTTGCTTGGGGAGTTTTCTTCCGCTGCAGCTTGGATGATCTGGATGTTGACCCGGCGGATGCTGAGATAGAGCGTGCTGCCATTCCAGAAGTGAGGACTTCAGACGTCGAAGGTTGCGAATTGACCGATTCTCCAGAAGATTGGGGTGCCGCCAATGAGTGGGTTTGGTTTTTCTTCTTGTCAGGTGCCATGTTTTCTACTCTGGGATCTGTTTGCCTCGAAGGACTAGAAAAAAAGGTGAAACTACATTATTTCCAGATGATTGCATCAGATCTAGTGAAGTGAACAAAATATTTATAGAACACACTGCAAACAAATATTTGTCATCAACCTCACAACATCTCCATCCATCAGGAAGGAGATAACCACACACACACACACATACACACACCTTCCCACCCATTCTAGACGTTGCTACACCCAGTAGTTGTTCTTTTTATTAGGATCATTTGTTAGTCTAAGAACGAAATCATGATTTTAATAATAGTTCTGGGAAGAAGACTGATTATGATAAAAATGATGTTCATGATCACGAAGATTGTGATGTGTACCTTGACTCTTTCTTTCTTTCCTTCTTTCCTTCCTTTCTTTCTTTCTGTACATAAATAAAAGTATTTTAATTATTTTAATTAAACAATTTTAAAATATCTCCATTCAGCGGGTAGGATGGATGGAGTCTTACCGCCTATCAGCCTTTGTAGGCCAATGATCACGAAAAATCATAGAGAGGATAGGGCCATGTCATGTTACAATTTTTTTAGTCATTCGCCTCTTACAAATCGCGTAGGGAGACGCGATGGGGGGATTCTTACCCCCAACTCACAGGGGAATCCCGTCATCGAAAGAAGCCACTTTGACTCAATCAAGACTAAAATGAATGAAGCGGCAATGAACACTCCACTGCTGGCGCGCGTTCAAAATGGAGACGTGTTATGTGATCCAAATTAGGTCGGTCACGATGACACTGCGCCGATCACGATTTGCCCCTGTCGCTCACGGATTCCGGGCTCCGTGAGCAACTGATTTGCGTGCTCACGTACCGCTCGCTCTGTGGCGTATTTGTTGAACGTGCGCCAACAGTCGCCCTTTTTATATCAGTTATGGCAATTTATATTTCTTTCTGTTCCTTTTTTAATTTGGGAGAATGTGCATTGTATGTGTATGTATCCGTGCATTTGCACGTGTCGCTGCATTATTCATGTGTGTGCGTGTGAGTGTGTGTGTGTGTGTGTGTGTGTGTGTGTGTGTGTGTTTGTATGTGTGTGAATGGATGATGGACGGATGGATAGACGGACGGATGTTTTACAACCTAACAGTTATTGTAGGCTCTGTAAGGCCAATGGATCGCAAAGGCTGGAGGAAGAGAGGGAGTCTTCGTACGCTGCCAATGGATCACGAAATCTCTCTGTCTAGTTATAATAAAGAGCAAAACAACACGTGATTTCCCTAGCGTTTTGCCTTTTACGAATCGTGTAGGGAGACGCTGTGAGTCTGTTCTTACCCCCATCCCGGGCGAGTGGGTGGGTTATGTTAATGAAGACAAGGAATATGCGTAATGAAACATTTCTTAATGATGGCCCGAAAATGATATAACAATTACGTAGTCTCCAGTTTTACCTGAAGTGAGCAATAACTAGCGGAAAGATCAACGAAACACTTACATCACAGACTTATTCGTTTTTTAAGGTTTCCTCAGAGATCATTAGCAGCTTACCTATTTGCCGTTCAGCTGCCTAGTAGAGAGTTTTGGTTTCGACGATAGCACTGGCTAGTGCTGAGCGACACTCAGTAGTCTCTACGAGAAGTCAGCACGAAAAACTCGTGACACCGTTAAAAATCATGCTTGTTTCACAGATTTAGCATGCCAGTCTTAAAGGCAACAGCAGGTTCATTTTTAGTCATCAAATATTCACCATTAGAGGCGAATTTATTATGGCTGTTATTGAAGATGCAAGACTGTCGTTGGTTTTCTGCTTCAACACTGAAACGCGTGTTAAATTACGGATGTAAAGACATCATTTCGTGCATACATAGAACACAAAAGTCTGTAATTTTGTCATCTGCCTTTGCAGTGATATTGTACCATGCTCTTTGTAAATAAAACTCTGTGTCGTCAATGTCACACATTGTTGTCTTGTTTCGGGAAATTCATTTTTAGAAAATCATAAAATAATATGTAAAAGACACGCTGATTACAATGAAACATTGTAACGTCGGAGCCTTCTTCGACCATTTCAGGCGACCTTTAAGAGTCGCTGTGAAAGTTTCCCTGTGAGTTGGAGGTAAGAATAGACCCACTTCGTCTTTCTACGCAATTCATAAAGCCGGTTCTTAAATGGTGTTTGCCAAGTCTTGGCAAATATTGGTCAAGTCTTCGGTCAAAATTTGCCGGGTCTTGGGATACATTCGCTGAATATGTGGTCAAGTGTTCCAATTCTTAATTGGTTTTCGCCAAGACTCGGCAAATATTTGCCAAGACTTGAGATTTGGCTCGGTAGGTAATGCCAATTGCTAATGGCGAGAGATATTCGTGAGATCCCCTCAGAGCCCAATGGCAGAGAAAATCTGTCGCTTCGTTTACATTTACAGCCATTGTACACTTACGGTATAGGCATGATGCCGATCGATGCTATATTGCAAATGTCCTTTTCGAAATATTGGCTTGGTTTTGTCAAGCTATTAAGAAGCTAAATATTTGCCAAGACATGGCGCAACGGTTGCCGAATTTTTGCCAAATGTTTGCCAATAAGTAATTTGCTAAGACTTGGTGAATATTAGCCAAAATGTATTCGTCAATTAAGAACAGGGGCGAGTTTGTTAGGTACCAAATCTCGAGAGAATCGCGAGGGCTAGGCGTTTCCTACGTTCCTCGCTCATAATGACACACTCGCCGTAAAGGCGGGAGGCCGAAGGAGGTCCGGAGCTCCCTCGATGCTTCCGGCTGCAGTGACCCGGATGAGCCAAAATGGTGGAGACAGTGCAAGTCGGGCTGGTGTTCGGATAAAACAGTTCCTGTAATGTGCTTCTCAGGGTACGAGAATGGAAAAGTGTTTGTACACGAAAGTTTTTGCTGTTCGAGTGTTCATTTGTATATTTAGAGGATTAAGTGTATAGGGTATTTCTAGACATATACTGCAGAAAAAAATGTTATCGCTTGCAAACCCGCAACACCGGATACGTACTCTCCATGAATTATGTCCCTTGAATTGATCGAAATGAATCGAGGCCCAATATTTTTTACAAAATTGTCTACAGTTGAACCCGGGTTGCTCTTTTTTTCGTTGAAAAAGTTCCCATGCCATTTGATATGACACCATGGTGCGTTCTATGAAGTGAAAAGGTGATGCGATATCTGAATCGTCCGTTATTTCGTTTATCGGCAACTTCTTCACCGACTCTGGCTCCAGGACGCAGCCATGATCTTCCGCCTTGCCAATTGATGATTGGCAGTTTTTCTAGCTGTAGGAGCGTCTCACTCGCCCTCGACTAGCCATTCAGGGAGAATATAGAGATTTGGTGCCTAATAAACGCGCCCTAGGCTTATAGCTTGCTCTTAATTGATAAATAAATCTTCCTTGACTAATATTCACCAAGTCTTGGCAAAATACTTATCGGCAAACATTCGGCAAAAATTCAGCAACTATTGCGCCAAGTCTTGGTAAATGTTTAGCTTCTTAATAGCTTGACGAAACCAAGCCAAGATCTCGCAAACAAAGGACAGTTGCAATATGGCATCGATCAGCACCATACCCACAACGTAAGTGTGCAATGGCTGCAAATGTAAACGAAGCGATATATTTTTTTCCTGCCATTGTGCTTAAAGGGGATCGCACGAATATCTCGCGCCAAAATTTGCCAAGTCTTGGCGAAAACCAATTAAGAACCGGAACTCTTGACCAAATATTCAGTATTTATATCCCAAGATCCGGCAAATTGTGACCGAATACTTGGCCAGTATTGGCCAAGACTTGGCAAACACCAGTTAAGAACCGGCTTAAGAGGTGAACGACTTGGGAAATGGAGACTTGACTTGCTCTTGTTTAGGCTTGCTCTCGTCATTTTCGTCGTCAATGGCCTTACATAGCCTACAAAGGCCGATAGGCCGTGAAACTACGTTCAATCACTCTTCGACCTCTAATCATGCCCCAATAGAGGTTTGTTTTATTTGACCGACTCACGTGTGTTGTCAATTCAAGGAAAGACGTGTATGAAAATATGGCATGTACTGAATTATTTCTTTTACACAACGTATATGTTCGTCGATCGCAAATGTTTACGTCAGTAAGTCAGGTCGGTGGCGGATGCACGACTCAAATATCTGCAAGAAAAAAGTTTCAGTAAAGCATAGGCAACAGAAAGCTCCACCAGTCTTTTATTTACAATAAAATGACAGGCTAAATGAAGAGATGCGGTGATAAAGAAGCTGCAAGATGCAGTGGAAGCTGCCTCCCTTGTGATTTGGAGGAAACAGTTGAATGCTGTGAAGTTGATAGCTTTGAGGACGTTGGTGTTTCTCTGCCTGGTCTATATTCTACTTGTGACTGAGTCTTGGGTTTTTTGACGATTGGCTGCATGTCTTCAGGGATGCTGGACGTTTCGCCCCATTTGCAATTCCGCCCCAACCACTTCGCCCCGCATTCTTGCCGGTTCGCCCCACTATCCAAACCTCTTCGCCCCACTATCCAAACCGGTTCGCCTCACTATATATTCCCAAATAAGTTTATCTCATTTCACACAAAGTGGCGGAACGCCAATGGGCTATAGGTGGGACGAAAGGTATGCGACTAGCGGATGTTGTCACTTGGCAAGGTTATCAAGGGATCCTTCATTATTTTGTACTGCATTATGTTATTGCACGAAATAAATTGAAAATGAACCTAGACTTCTATTCATAAATCGTGTCAAAAAAGAAAAAAATGATCTCGTTGCTTTTTTCAGCCCAAGCAAGATTTGACTATCTCTGTTTCAACGCAAGAACTAGGCCTATTGGAGAGAGCAAGATGAGGGCTAGAAACCTCGAAAAAGATCATGAATCTGGAAATGACAGACGACACCGACGTTGTTCCCGCTGTCAAATCTCGTGGAATCCATCCGGTGTCAAGTTTTGCATGCTTGATAGATATACCTCGTCTGTGTTTATGATTAAACATGCTAAAATTCATTTTGTTGTCGTCAGATTTCCATACATGTACGTGTACTTGAGTATGAATAGCGAGTAAGTGCGGGTGATTTGATTAAAATAATTAACCTTTAGCACCCTGTACAAAATCGGTGAATTATTTTTCTTGCACCTCGATTATTTTCTTATACATTAACTATGACCACCACCTACTGACTTTGGAGTGTAGCTTTGTTATTCAGTGCTTTGCCAAGATGCGATGGGAAAACTCCCAGTGTATGGCACAATAATGAGCTTTTTGATAGACAGGCGCAAGTTTCTTTGGGTGCATTATGGCGACTACAGGGTGCTAAAGGTTAAAGAGGATCAGTTCTCATGACAAAATCATGTAAATAAAAAATAAGAAAACACTCCACTCATCCCAATTCACTTGACTCAGCTCTAATAAAAACAATCTGATAGGAAGAAGAACAGAAAAAAACCACTCAACTCGACTAGATCACGCCAATTCTATTTTTTATTTTGAAAAAAAAACACACACACGAGGCAAAAACAAGCGATTGCTCATGAACACAATTCACATGTACACAATATGCTGAAAATGAATAAAAGCTCATTCAAAACAATTAACAGGAGTCACACATCTCATCCTGGCCTGGCATCCTCAAGGTATAATGTGCAGAGATCCAGTATACGTCCAGTAACCAACTATGGAAGACCTCTGCCAGAAGTGCAATAATACAGTGACAAAACGACAACATGCAATTGCATGCGACGGTTGCGGAAAGTGGCAACATCGCCTTTGTGATACTGGTAAGTTTGTTTTCAATATACAGGAATACTTTATAAGTGAAAACAATGTACAACCGAAAAACTTCACCATTTTTTAGACAAGACAGGGACGTTATTTATTTATTGTTATTTTATTTTATTTATTTATTTTATTTTATTTTTTATTTTTTTATTAATTTATTTTTTTATTTTTTTATTTATTTATTTTTTATTTTTTTATTTTTTTATTTTTTTTTATTTTTTTTATTATTTATTTTTTTATTTTGTTTTTTAATTTTTTTATTTTTTTAATTATGTATTGTATTTATTTATTTTATTTATTAATTTATTTTTTATTTTATTTTTATTTTATTTTATTTTTAATTTATTTTATTTTTAATTTATTTATTTATTTATTTAATTATTTTATTTTTATTTATTTTTTTATTTTATTTTTATTTATTTATGTATTTATGTATTATGTATTTATTTATTTATTTAGCTGTGGTTTAACGTCTAGCCGACTACAAGGAGCCATATCAAGACGGGGAAAAGTGGGAAATGGGGGGGCCACTTGTCGAGCGATTCATGTTTACAATTGCACTAACCCATTACCAGTGCCCCAGCAGGTTTTAGTAAAACTAAATTAATACCTACTGGAAGATGACCAGTTTCCAGCATGTTGTAATAGGCTTAACCAGGGACGTATATTAGAGGAACAGGAATCTCTCTGTTAGCCTTCTGGCATCAGTGCCTACGGGAGGAAAAGACAACTCTTCATGAGTACCACAGCCCCGACTCGATAGCGCATGGGTAGGAAACTGGATCCGCGGTGGCACCAGCGACATTAATTGCGTCCCTTTCCCACTCTCCAATGTTGAAGTATACATTCAGTTAACTTTCGTCAAAACAATGCGTTCTTCCGGTTTTATTGTTTTGGTTGAAAACTATGGCGAATGTGCGGAGAAAGACCGATACGGAGGATTTTTTTCATTGGGATGATCTTCCACTTAAATTTCTTCGAATTTACAGAAGAAGAAGACGAGGGAAACATCAGTCGCAGTAGTTCGGATTCAGATCAGGATGAACCTGCTACAAAGCGTCAGAAAACGAAGTGTTTTCAGTGTCCAGATTGCCAAAGCTCATTCGCGTCGATCAGCGGCTTCAAAAAATACAGGTGAATGAACAAGAAGGCAGAAAAAAGGGAAAGAATTATTGAAGAAAAAGAGAGCGTCTACCAAACAGCAAACTAGAAAGCTGTGGTTCCAAGAACAGGAGGGGCCTTTAATTTCATAAGCCGCAGTGCCCCACTGCGGGCACGTTATTTATTGAAAAACTCATTCTTGATTCTGTGGTATTTGTCGCATGCCATTGCATGTTGTCTTTTTGACACTGTATTATTGCACAACAATTTCTTTCTACAGGGATATCGCAACTTCAATATTGAGCTTTATGTAAAGGCAAACTTCACCTCTACTGGAAATGTGTCCAATGGTGCTGAAGTTGACAAATTGTTACGGATTTCAACCTTAGAATAAAGGAAGCAATCTATTAATGCGTTATGTCATTTAAGGTAGCATGAAAATTAGACTTCTCATAATGCCAATTACATGGGATTTTAGGGTGACAAACTAGAAGCCTTACTCTTACTCATGAACAATGCGGCATTAGGGCATCATGTTCTCGTTTAAGAGATAAATTCCAAATGTAGTTGAAAATTAGGGTGTTTTTTACGCAGTAAAGTTATAAAAGTGACTAACATGTATAAAAGATCATAAACTGCTGTTTTAGGACTACAAAAAGTAAATGTAAGCAAACAAAAAACAACAAATCGATTTATTGCTATCAGCGGACATCGGTGATCGATTGCGCTTCAAACCCAGCAAAAATTGTGTTACTTATTTGATTCAGATTGGAAAAAAACTGGTTTATTATTGAGAAAATCAAGCAATCGTTGAATTTAGCAAATAGTGTTACATTAACCATTTCGTCTTTATTCATTAATTACAAAACACAAGAAAATAATTGGTTGACTGATAATTATTTGTATTAATTATAGCAACAACAAAGACTCCAATCCGAACGAGGGAGGTGAAACGCCGCCTCCACCAGGGGAATCTTCGCTCAGCGAACAACTGCTAGCGCTGTGAGAATCAATTACTTATTTATTATGGGTCACACAAAAAGTAATGTTAAAGGAAGTTTTGCTGATATTTACAAATAAAAAACAACCCGATTTCACATCAATATTTACAATTAACAATTCAATCTGATTTCAAAATTGGAATTGATGCATTAGCTACAAGGATAACATTAACATTTCTTATATATATTGCTTCAGTTGAAAGCCAAGGCCACCAAACATGTTTTTAAAAGTGCCAACATGATCTGCGAAGAATATTTATAAGGGAACTTACATGCCGAGCTATCCAAACATGAACAACTTGGTCAGGATGACCAACCGGGCACGTGAGAAAGGCACAGGAGCCAAAGGATCTGGATTTTGAGGTGATGTATTGAGTTCAACCCAACATTAAAATATGAGTTGTTATCTCCCCTAGACTACATTGCAACGTTGTTCAATGGGCATTAGTTCCCCCCAAAAATAAAAAAAATTGTTTCCTGTTGGGATTATAGATTGCACCAGGCTACATGCCCGAACAATTCCTTCAAAGGGAGATCCACCTCGACGACCAGAGACATCTCATATTTGCCACACGTGATCAACTTTTGATACTGGCCGATGCCAGAAGTTGGTATGTGGACGGGACCTTCAAGGCATGTCCAATCACACAGACAAATTAACTTAGTAACTACATGTATTTGACATTTTCACAGATCGAGAAACCACCGTTCGTCCAATCACACCTTTTTATCATCTCGGTTATCCTGAAAATAACCAACAAAGTAACCAAATAACTTAGTAACTGCATGTATTTTCACCGGTCGTGAAACGACCGTTCGTCCAGCTATTCA
Source organism: Theodoxus fluviatilis (assembly GCA_034096865.1). NCBI lineage: Eukaryota > Metazoa > Mollusca > Gastropoda > Cycloneritida > Neritidae > Theodoxus > Theodoxus fluviatilis. The sequence goes on along the minus strand of JAWQFJ010005532.1, from coordinate 23,045 downwards.
ACTTCACCTATTTTCGCATCAAAAGCTAATGATTGCCTCAATGAATAGCTTTATAATAAATTCAAAGTCCAAATTGTTTTCAGTTCAAAAAGAATGACTCCAAAAATCTTTACAAAACATCGTGTTTACAAAACGCCATGGGCGCGGCCATCTTGGCCAAGGGGCATAACCCTGCATGAATTAATTCCCTTGCGCATGCGCACACAGCATGAAGACAACCTCCCAACCTGAGAGGCAGGATAGTCCGCAGCCGGCTCCCCGACTCGACGGTGGATGCCGTACAACCCTGCAAGACTGCCAGGTGTTCGACCTGTGCCATCCTCTGCACCGAGACCACCATAGTCAGAGACCACGTGACACACCAAGTAAGGGGCCAGTACTCTTGCTCCTCCAGCCACGTGGTCTACCTCATCCGTTGCCGCAGAGGGTGCAGGGACGCATGGTATGTCGGAGAAACCAGCCAACAGCTCCGCCAGCGCATGAACAGCCACCGCGCTACCATCAGGAACGCGGTTCCCCCCTGCCTGTGGCCGAGCACTTCAATCTCCCGAGCCACGCCACCTCTGACATGCTCGTCAGTGTGCTAAGAGGTGGACTGACGGACCTACAGCGACGCAGAGTGGCTGAGCTCAAACTCATTTCCAAATTCCGTACCCACGAGAATGGCCTCAATAGGGACATGGGACTCCTGAGTCACTATCGATGAAGCTGTCCCCGCACGCCCTTTTAGTGCTTACCCTGTTGTGGCCTCTTCCGCCCTGTGATGGTGCAGAGAACTCCTGACTTCCCTCACTGAACTCTCCTCACTGCCTCGCCACCCTGCACGTGTTTCACCTGCCCTTGTCACACTATATATTTCCATTCCACAGCCAGCCTTGTTACTTTGGCCTGATGAAGAAGCCTCAGCCTCGAAAGCTTGCCGTAAAGGAATACAGAGCATCGCTGCACGCCCCTGCCAACCCGCTGCCTCTCCATCCTGTAGCGGTGATTACCCGCATCGGGGCAGTACAACCCCCAAACTGCCCTCTTCAGGGCCAGACTTGCTCATGAAAGAAACAGTCGGTTGCTTGTCTTCTCTTCTTTTCAGTAACTGTACAACCGACCCCGGCACTTAGATATATCCACCACACAGCAATATCACCGGTCTCATTGAAAGCAATATCCATGAAATTCAGTTCACAATCACATCTAAAATGAATACAGAATTAAAGAAAAAACACTGCTCTACAGAATACAATCAAATATTTCCATTACCCTGGTCAGGACGCACTGATGCTATTCGATTACAGCTTCACATTACAGCATCACACTTGTTGCATGGCGGGCACCGAGAGAGAAGTCTTACGCAGTAAATAATTTCTCATTACATGTTTCAAAAATAATATCTTTCTTTCCAGCAGTCAAATATATAACATTTACTCAAAGTATAACAGCCACAAAAAGAGACATTAATAAACAACAAAAGATTCAGTCTGATGCAGCAGAGAATACATTCAAGGAACATAACCACACAACTAAATAATAATAATAATAATAATAATAATGGGTATTTATATAGCGCTTATTCTCAAGTGAGCTCTAAGCGCTTTACAATCTCGTTCACACATCACAAGCAGACAATCAGATACAAGCAAATCACGTAGGCAATCAACACTAGCAGCAAAATCACGTACAATCAGAGCAAGCATACAAACACATAACATTAACAAGCGAGCAGGCAGAATAATCAAACACTGTCCCACCTACCTATAGCCCATTGGCATTGCGCCACTTTGTGTGAAATGAGAAACTGATTTGGGAATATAAAGTGGGGCGAACCGGTTTAGGAATGGGGCGATCCGGTTTGGATATTGGGGCGAACCGGTTTGGATTGTGGGACGAAGAGGTTTGGAAAGTGGGGCGAAGAGGTTTGGATAGTGGGGCGAACCGGAAAGAATGCGGGGCGAAGTGGTTGGGGCGGAATTGCAAATGAAGCGGAACGTCCGTGATTCGTCTTCAGTAGTCCGTGTTCCACTGTTGGTTATGCGGCCTTTCTTCAGTCTGCACCCGGGACCAGTGGCCTTAGCTCGATTTTCTGCACTGCAACGAAAAGCAAGTGTCACAAATATTGACCTGAATGTAGGAGGACGTTATGATAGCATTTGACCTCATTGTTAAAATTCATGTATCTATACGCCAAATCGATTTAGCAGATGGAAACAGATGCTAGGCTATGGACAGAAAAACGAATGCATGAAGAAAAACATCGCAGACTCGCCAGCATTTTAACGTTTATATAGTGTTTTCAGCAACACCCAGACTGAAAACAAACTTAAACTAACTACATCCCTTAAGAGGATAGCAGAATGGACAAAAGTAGGACACAAAGAGCATTACTTTTAAAAAGCTTTCATACGTCATTTCCTGCGGCACTCACGTTTTAGTTACCCTCCCGTTTGACGCGAAAGCCGGGGACATTTTCTACACATAATGGGTCAGCTACTGATTAAAAAGAAAGCCCCGTTGGGGGGAGTGGGTGGGGAGCGGGTGAGGAGGGGGAGGGAGGGGGAAGGGGGGGAAGGGGGGTGGGAGGGAGGGATGGATGGATAGTGTTTTACGGCCTATCAGCCTTTGCAGGCTATGTAAGGCCATTAAGCATGATAATCACTAAAACAATTTAGAGTAAACGTAAATCAAGTATCGGTGTCCCTAGTTATTCGCCTCTTACGAATCTCGTAGGGAGACACGGTGGGTCAATTTTTACCCCGAAACCACAGGGGGAGGGGTGGGAGGGAGGGCGGGGGGTCGCGAGGAATGGGGGGGGGGGGGGGGGCCGGTGAGGCCGGAATCATTTAGAAGGCGAGTTGCAGGGGAAACCTTTGCGCTTATGCCCATTAAAAAATCTGCCATTTATAATATTTATTTGTAGAAATATAGATGTGAACATTTATGAGAAACTTGCAATGAATTAACTCGCCAATCTAGCTAATGCAGCAAGTTGGAACTTCATGAAGTTACTTATGGAGCTTCTTGCAAAGGGAGTCCATGTTGATGCTCGATTCACAGTGTCTGTCAAGAACAAGAGTAACGACACTTCAATATGACGGCAAAGCACGAATTCGTTTTTGAACAGCAGTCATAGCTGCCGAAAGGTCCAAACAAGGTACCTCAGAAGCATATCTCTCCCTATAGATCGATTAACAGAAATGCAGAGTACTTACCCATTAACATAAGGTAATGCTAACATATTATGCCGGTAGTCTTGTCTGCTAAGGGCCACCACTGGCTGAGCCACTGGAACAGACACTGAAGCCCGACAGCTTGGGATTCCAGCTACTGAGAGCCTCGAGCGACTCCGGGCTGAAGTAAGCCATGGTGGCCGGACTCAACTGACGGGAAAGGGGTAACTTTGTCAAGAATTTTTGCGCTTCCTGTTACAATTTCTTGACGATGATTATTGACTGATAACTGATAATTATAACAATGACGAGGACAATAATGATTGTCGAGTGACGACTGATGATGATGGTAGCCAGTCAACTCTTGAATGCTGTATAAGGCCATTGATCACGAAAAAATAAGTCGATTTCTACATACATGTATGTTACTGAAAGGTATTACAATATTCTCTCCTTTTACAAGCTGTTGAGAACAAAATATCATTCGCTGGAGATCAATACCGTTCCGAACTAACAATAGCTTGCAAGGCAATGTTCGAACGGATAAAGCAAAGCAGAGAAGTAGCAAAAAGCAGTTTTAAGAATCAGAGCACGTAAACACTCACCCTCTGTTTTGTTGACTTGTCTTGTCTGCTCCTCTCCAACCGAGTGAAAATCTCTGCTGTCCAGCTTTACATCTTCCTCACCTCCGTCTACGCTATGCACGCATTTCATGATCACGGTTACTCTGTCTGCGCAATGCATGCATTTCAAGTACAAGGTTATGATACCTATTCAAGACAAAGCTTGGTCTCTCTGCAGCGAAATGCCGCGCACGAATAAAGTGTGCAGAAACGGAATCTGGCACATTTAAATTTGAGTCGAAGTAAACATGAAGCTGGGCATGAGTGCATGCGCGCGCGCGCGAGTGTGTGTACGTGTCTGTGTGTGTGTGTGGGGGTGTGGGTGTTTAAGTGTTTGCATGTGTGTGCGTGTGTTTGTATGTGTGTGTTTGTATGTGTGTGTTTGTGTGTGTGTGTGTGTGTGTGTGTGCGCGCGCGCGCGCGCGCGCACGCAAGTGTGTATGTGTTAGTGCGTGCGTGCGTGTGTGTGTGTGTGTGTGTGTGTGTGTGTGTGTGTGTGTGTGTGTGTGTGTGAGAGAGAGAGAGAGTGTGTGTGTAAGAATGTGTTCCTTGTACTGACAAAGCGAGAAAATTCTTTGCTTGAGGACAGAGATCGATGTCAAACACAGAAATATTACATAAATGATCGACTCATACGGTTGAGAAAACCCAGCAATGTTCAGGTTATGCTTCTCAGCATGGCGAAATGATTAGTCTGAAACATCTGAGGTCTTTCTGCGTCCGTCATAATCTGGCAATTTCTCTTTCTGCGTCAGTACAACAACGTCCTCCAAACCACGTACCACCTTTGGTCCCACGTGCCAATGGAGTCTCCATAAGGAGCCAGCATAAGAGAGGCAAGAGCAGGACGGAGAGGAGGGGAGGATACGTAAAGGTCAACATCGGTACCAGGGCAGCATTCCTATACTACCTTCGCATACGTCAACTGTGACAGACCTAGGAACTTAATCTTGAGGACAAGACAATGCCTTCGGAGGCTCGCGGCTAGCGGGCGCACTGTGCGAAGCTACACGAATCCTTGAATCGCGTCCTTAAAGCCCCGGTCTCAGTGCACTTGCGGATGCAAAGAGGATGTAAAACGTAAAAAAATCTTGCCATCCGTTGGAAACCGTTATGCATCCGTTGTGTACTCATTGCATTCGTGTTTCATACGCTCTATCCATTGAGCATCCGTCCACTGTGATTTCATCCGCGCAAAATGTTTTGAGCTGCTCAAAACTTTTAGAACGGATGAACGTACGATGTAAATCCGCGACACATACGAGCAGCAAACGTACTATGTTCGTAAACATCCGTTAAACGTCCGCTGTATCCTCTCTGCATCCTCTGGGGATCCTCGCGACTCGCATCCGCTGCAGGTGAAAACGGAAAGAGAAAGGAAAGATAAGGTACATGGAACGTCTATACATTGTTAGTAGCACGGAAATAGAAAGGATGTAAGCGTATGCATCTCGTATATAAAGTATTCTAAACAGACACAACGTTTGTATCTGGGATGTATCTCGTATATTTAGGATGTCCAGAGTATTTAGAAGGAAAAATTGCGGACTCCCGATATTTTGTATAAAATGGAGGAGAAAATCATCTGGATCTCAGTATGGATCGGGCAGCTGTGGTGTACAGACCTCATCACCCTCGGTCTTGGTCTTCAGCATCATAATTTGTTCTCCACCATGGATGATCAAAGAGTCCATCTGATAGCTGCGCTCATTCAACAGCAGAACCACAACCTGTTCAGACTTGTGGAAAGGGTCCTCTTTGCCCATCAATAAAAAATAATAAAATATAAAGAGCAAACTGTGGCCAACTGATCCCATGCCAGACTGTGTTGGTGGACCATCGCATGCTGCTATGGTTACCAACACTTTATTAAGTAAACAAAACATTTCTAAAAGTGATTAGTGCTGTTTATTATGCTTTAACCTTCGTATTCTTTCAAAGTGTGTACCAACACTTTATTAAGTAAACAAAACATTTCTAAAAGTGAACAATGCTGTTTATTATGCCTTAACCTTCGTATTCTTTCAAAGTGTGTACCAACACTTTATTAAGTAAACAAAACATTTCTAAAAGTGAACAATGCTGTTTATTATGCCTTAACCTTCGTATTCTTTCAAAGTGTGTACCAACACTTTATTAAGGAAACAAAACATTTATAAAAGTGAACAATGCTGTTTATTATGCCTTAACCTTCGTATTCTTTCAAAGTGTGTACCAACACTTTATTAAGTAAACAAAACATTTCTAAAAGTGAACAATGCTGTTTATTATGCCTTAACCTTCGTATTCTTTCAAAGTGTGTACCAACACTTTATTAAGTAAACAAAACATTTCTAAAAGTGAACAATGCTGTTTATTATGCCTTAACCTTCGTATTCTTTCAAAGTGTGTACCAACACTTTATTAAGTAAACAAAACATTTCTAAAAGTGAACAATGCTGTTTATTATGCCTTAACCTTCGTATTCTTTCAAAGTGTGTACCAACACTTTATTAAGTAAACAAAACATTTCTAAAAGTAAACAATGCTGTTTATTATGTTGAAGGAAGGCAGCGACCACATCCGGAGCTGTGTCATCTTGGGCTTTTACTGTGGCTGTGGCTTGAGTACTGGTGTGACGCGGCAGTGGGGTGCTTGTCCTCAAGGGTACACAGGTTGTGGTGTGGTCAGGACGCCAAAGTTGGTCTCCGAGAGTTGACTCAGTCCCGTGATGTTGAGCGACCCCTCTGGGCTGTAGGAAGGGTTGGGATGAGTGTGTTTGGGCTGTGTGGTCTGCAACTGGGCGAGGAGTGGCGTCTGTGGCGTCCGAAGAACATGGGCCTGGACTGGGTAGTTCTGGTTCTGCTGTGGGAAGTGCTGGTAGTCGTAGCCTTGGTAGGTGAGAGGCTGTTGAAAGCCGTGGAAGGGCTGTGACGTCACCTGGGGTGCAGACCAGGACTGGAGAGGACGAGCTTCAGTAGAGCCTTGAGGGTTATGGAGAAGTGCTGTGATGTTCTTCTTTATCATCTGGTATTCGGCCTCTGGCAGGTCCCTCAGGGTCTGGCTTACGTAGGTGATAAAGGGCTTCCGGGTCGAGGATGCCCTGTCTAAGTCGACCAGTTGAGAGAGAAGTTCTGTGCTGGTCTTCATTGTGTCCCTGATCTCCAGCAGCACACTGTCGTCCTGGCCCTCCAGTCTGCCTCTCTGCCTGCGTCCTCTGGAGCTGGTGCTGGAGCCGGAGGTGTGGGTTGCTTGACCTATGATGGTTGCCGCCTGTTCCTCCATTTGTGAGAGCAGGGCGTCAGCCTCTACAGCATCCTCAACTGTCGAAGGGGTGTCTGCTGGGGGGCCCTCTGAAGACACCAGTCCGGACAGGGCAGGTGGCGCCTGGCTTGAAGATGCCTGGCTGTCTGTGGGCTGGCTGAGGGAGAGGGGTATCAGCGGGGCTGCTCCTCGGTGGCGGATCTCACCCTCCAGGAAACTGCATTTGGCCATGACGTACTTCTCCCGGTCAGTGAGCTTGCCGGCGGCCTGCCCAGATTTCTTGAGGTGTAGCTTCCCATACCAGGAGTGCATGTGCTTCCACCATACTTGAAGTACTTCTGCAGTGTACCCAAGGTTCTCTTCCTTGTCTCTCCAAGCTGCCTGTTTCTTCTTGGTGTCCCGATACAGTCTGTGGCCCTTTCTCCAAAGGTACTCGTTCTCCCTCAGCCATTCCAGCACATCGTCCTCATGCTCTTCGGAAACAGTGTACCGTTTCCTCTCTCCCTTCTTCTTCCCTTGCCTCTTCATCCCTCTCACTGGAGCTTGTTCAGTATCTTCAGGGGCTTCAGCGGGGCCTTCATGTGCTTGAACATTAGGGCCTTCAGTACCTTGTTCAGAGCCTTCTCGGTCTTAAGCATCAGGGCCTTCAGGTTTTTGAACAAAAGGACCTTCAGCAGCAGGACTTTGAGGGACTTGAATGCTTTGGGGCTGGTCCACCACAGCAGCAGCAGCTTCACCATCAGAGTAGGTGTCAGGGGGTGGGGTTGTGGTTCTGGCCTTTTTCACCTTGCCAGGGCTTGAACGAGTAGGCAGGGACTTCTGTTTCTTGCCTGACTGACGCACCATGGTTTTGATAAAATATATCGATGTAGCCGCCAGCACGTCTTTCCGCTGTATGCTGACTGCGTGCGTGTTGCATTCTTTTATAACCACGGAGCTGACGCAATTCATACCCCCTGCATGCGCAGTGAACGGTTTGTATCTGATATTCATCCGCGCGGCCTCCCCTTTGTTTCCGTTAGGCGTACGTGATGCATCCGCTTCATCCGCTATGCATCCGCTCTTTCCGCTATGCGTCTGCTTCGCCATTATCCCCGGTTACCCCTTCGGAGCTGTCATCCACTTTCATCCTCTAGGCATCCTATGAACATCCGTTTAGCATCCCCGCCACATACTACCCACTTCCGTTATTTTCCGTTCTGTTTTCGCTAATGTTCGGCAATTTTGTCCATTTTTGGAGCGGATGAAACCGGATGAAGCTTTTGCTCGTCCGCTGTGTCCTTTTTGCATACGTTTTGTGTCCATCGGCCACTGAGACCGGGCCTTAAGCAAGATGCTTAACTCGCATTGCCTTTCCCTATAGGTTAAACCAGATGTCTATGCAGCCAGTAAAGGCGTACAGTAGTATACTCACCCTTCATTCCGCTTTGCACCATCATCGGGTTGGAGTAACCCTCGTGAAATGGAGATGTACTTTTATCTTATCGTGCATTTTGTTTCTGTGCTGGTCATCAGGCGCTAAGAAAGGAGTATGAGGCCCAGTGATCAGGGGGTAAAGGGTAAAGTGGTTTGAGATATAGTCTCAGATGATGAGTCAGTGTATTCAACAACCATCTTTCCATTGTCGCTCACGACCGGACTTGGCATTCACATCAAGCATTCAATCTTCACGGACTACCATGAGAACACTATCTCCTGAGTCAAGACGCCAACAACAATGTGCATTCTTGTGTTTGACCGTTGCCTTCAAAAGTTTAATAAAGCAGACGGAGAGGGAGAGATGAAGTGCGGTTGACAAGTCAAGAGACCAAGACTAGGAACCAGACGAAGACGTGAAGTGGAAGGATGCCATTTGCAAGACAAGAGGAAAAAATTCTGAAATAAAGAGGAGGAATACGAGAAAGTAGAAAAAAGACCCGGTTCAAAAGGTGCCAGATGAGGGGATGGATGGATGGATGGATGGATGAACGAATGGATGGATGGATGGATGAATGGATGGAAGGATGGATGGATGGAGTTTTACGGCCTATCAGCCTTTGTACGCTATGTAAGGCCATTAAGCACGAAAACCACTGGAACAGTACACGCAAATCAAATCACGGTGTCCCTAGTTATTCGCCCCTTACGAATCGCGTAGGGAGACGCGGTGGGTCAATTCTTACCCCGAGTAGATGAGAAGGCTGATAGGAACAGGAGAAGAGAGAGGAGGAGGAGGAGCAGGAGTAGGAAAAGGAGGAGCAGACGCAGCAAGAGGAGGTGAAGAAAGAACCCTCCGAAATATTTCACCCTGTATCAAGAAATTCAATTCCCATAAATACGTACCTGGTACAGATGTGTTCAGATCATGTCCGACATATTTGAGTCCCTAAACTCGGCGTACCAAGCCTTACATCTCAAAGTTTTATTTCCAAGGAAAAATCTTATATGGTTATGGGATATGGTTTCGCGCCATCAAGAAATGCATACAAACAAAATCGTGGAAATAGCGCTTGCAGTGAATATACATATATCCTCTTACAGATTGTTGAAGTCTTTTTGAAGTCAGTGTGTTTTGAAACAAAAGGGAGCAGAAAAACATATCATCGTAAAAGTTTGCTTCAGAACAATGTTAAGCTACAAAGCACGGACTGTTTACATATTCCCGAGCAGCTTAAAAAACGTTTCTGTCCAGATCCAATTGTAGATGAGAACTGCTTATTAGTATGTTATGCTGTCGACACCACGAGGTTGATGAGACAAAGCATAAAACCAGAGTCACCGATACAACCATGCCCAGAACATCTGCAGTGCACAGTGGTTTTATATCGACTCTTCCCTGCGTTTCCAACCCAACGGAGCTGACACACAGTTCACTCGAGCGACAAAGTATTACCTCGCTAACCAGGGCAGAGAGTTATTCTTCAGAAAGGATCCATACAAGTTACGCTCCGACGGTACATTTTCCACAGCTTCCATCATCGGCAGGACCCAACACCACCAAGGCAAGTACTGTATATGTTTTAGATCAAGGAAGAATGCACCATTCAAAACCTCTGCAACAGGCGGAATCCCGCGGCCGACTGTCAAAGCTTGTGTGTGGCGCTGGTGAAAACAGGTTGTTGCGCCACTTGCCCTTGCCAGCTGAAATCCAGACTATGAACGCAACTTCTGCTCTGCCTATATCCTCGCGCTGCAGAAGTTTACTATATGCACACATAGAAAACGGGAACGGCAAGACACCTACCAGTTCTCCACAAAGTGCCAGCTCATTTTTGAAAACTACTCTATCTGTGGCACACCCCTTGGTTTCGTTTTCGGATGATCCATTGGATTTTCCATCAATAACTGAGGAGATCAAAGAAAATGAAGAAGCAAGAATGAATCAGTCCCCGCCTTCCAAGCCCAAATGCCGGTACCTTTCTGGAGAGCAATCCATATTTACAATTAGTGATACCTGTTCACAAAAAGACCATTCGTATGTGCCACGAGATCATGTGGCATTTGAAGACGAACGTATGAATTCAAAGACACTTCGTAGGTTAGATGGTCTACCTTTGCCCGTGCTCACGCTAGATGACGATCTCAATATTTTGGCAATAGATCCCTCCGACGTCCGTCAACCGATCATTGACTTCAGCCTTTACCTTCCGTAAGGCCAAAGACCTGAACGGCAGATATCATCACTACCCCGTCGTGGAAATGTGGTCCGAGTGAGGCTACATGTAGATTCACAGATCCCACTTGACCTCATGCTGCAACATCAGGTTTGACATTGCTTCGAACCTATGTAGGATGTTCAGTGTATATGCCCTTTTAGCAGCTTCTGTTGTATGTTGTTCTTTCTTTCGCATCTTTTCGACATGACAAGAATATAACTTAGTTAATGGAATATTTTCTTGATCGTTAATGTAAAGTGTGTGCAGATTACATTGTGTTGTTATTGTCAAGACAAAGTTGCTGTCGGTATTTTAGGTAAATATCGTTTGAAGCCCCCTTTTTATGAAACACGTTTGTTTAGAAATATAAGTCCCATCGGGACTTCTTCTGCATGAAGTCACTGCAGAAAACAAACTGTAGAATGAACCGTTTCATTTCTGATATATAGACTGTAAACTCATTTCTCTGTATATGCTTCTTTTTCCATATATGAATATGACCACCGATAGTCCCCGAAAATTTAGCAACCAAGGGTTTAAGCTAATGGTTGTATGGTTTCTGAGGACAATGCAGACCGACAATGGATATTTTATGTACATATGTCAATTCAGTGAAGTCATGAAGTAACACCTTTAAGTACTATACACCTAAAAGAAAACTGCATGCTCGCACAATCATCGTTAACATAAATTACTGATAATGAACAATACACGTTTTATGAATTGACCAAAACAAAGACACATAGGATGGACCGAGACTGTTGTGATATCGAGTCAAAAGACAGGCTGATTTTCAGATGGGAAGGGGACAAACTCATTTTAGTTTGCCAGCCGTCAACTTTTTCACTGTCAGTAGTTTGTATCGCACAAAAGTTGTTGAACATGTATGTTTGGTGTTCGTCAGTGATGTCTTATAGAGTGTTGACTGTAGTGAACAAATGTAGTCCCCATTCTACTCTGTACACATTTATGAAAATTTTGCGTTCCTGGATTGAGGGTGCTACATTTAATCCATTTGCCATGTTTGAGTTGGCCGTGTCTATGCACAACAGACTTGTTTCACAACTTCTGTCCTATCACAGATAAACAAATGTTTACTTTTTGTCTGCATATTCCCGCGAAGAGGGACTTCCTGTATTAATATATCACATATGCTGGCCAGTAAGCCTGTTATCAGGCAACAATGCAGTATCATTTTAAAGAGGCCCAGCATACTCTTTGCTGGAGTTTAGGACCTTGCATAAGGATGACAGAATTTACAAAAAAGTTTCTGTACGAATAACTCTCAGCCAGCAGAAGATCAACTGGTTGACACCCTCTATGATTTGAAGATGAGTGCAAGCGGGGCCTGAAGGCGTTCAGCATAGATGTAACAAGTTGATATACTTGTGAGACACACTCTCAGAAGGCATCCAGTATTCTTCTTCTACATTTCAAAATTCATCCAAACTGAACTAACAAACCTCATGCGCACACAAATGAAACTTTAAAAAAAAGAAAACAAAAGGACATGATGGGGTTTGTCAACAATAACAGCAACTGTTTCTCACGTCATTTTTAGCAGTCATACATCTCACACTCCACCTCTAGACCATGTCCACCCCATTACTGACAACACAATGGGAGTGTGTCAGTTCTGTCCCATCATTTCACAACTTTCCTCCCGGTCTCCAAACCTTTTGACGGTTTGTGGAAAAGTCCTCCACTGCACACGTCAGAACCCAAGGCTCATTCTGTGAACCCGAATCAGTAGTGACACTGGCGTGATAGACTTGACCCTTCGCATTACAGCATTGCGCCAAAAATAGTTCGCTCCGGATTCTTCTTTTTTCCACTTTTTACAGAAATCATTCAGATGTCAAAACTTGTTTCCATTTCAACACACACATTTTATTTTATCGAATAAACGCTTGTTTATTGCCTCAACAAGCGTAATTTGTGAGTTTTGTGCGAAATAGTCTCAAAACTACTTTAACGGCATATGTCAGGGAGCAGAGTGCTATCTCACAAGCCTCTCGTGTGACCTCCATTTGAATATTCCGGATGGAATCCTTCCATCACGTGATATGAACTGTGCTAGAGACTCTTTTGTCGGCAGGCGAAGTTTCTAGAGGAATAGAATGCCCAAGGATCTGGTCGCCTTGATGTAGGGCGCGTTTGTTAGGCCCACAATCTGGAGATTCTCCCTCGATGGCTAGTCGAGAGCGAGCGAGATGCTCCTACAGCTTTATAAAAACGGCCAATCATCAACTGGCAAGGCGGAAGAACACGGCTGCGTCCTGGCGCCAGAGTCGGTGAAGAAGTTGCCGATAGACGAAATAGCTGACGATACAGATATCACATCAGTTTTTACCCTAGATAGAACACCATGGTATCATATCGAATGGCACGGGAACTTTTTCAACGATAAAAAATACACAACCCGGGTTCAATTGTAGACATTTGGGTCGAAAATGTAATGCTCGATTCATTTCGATTAATTCAAGGGACATCATTCGTAGAGCGTTCGTGTACGGTGTTGCGTGTTTGCAAGCGATAAAAATTTTCGGCAGTATATGTCTAGAAATAACCTATACACCTACTCCTCAAAATTTACAAAAGAACACTCGAACAGCAAATACTTCCGTGTACGTACACTTTTCCATTCTCGGACCCCGAGAAGCACATTACAGACACTGGTATCTCCGAACACCAGACCAACTTGCACTGTCTCCGCCATTTTGGCTCATCCGGGCCTCTGCAGCCGGAAGCATCGAGGGAGCTCCGGACCTCCCACGGCTTCCCGCCTTCACGGCGAGTGCCTCCTTATGAGCGAGGAAAGTAGGCAACGCCTAGCCCTTGCGATTCTCTCGAAATTTTGGGCCTAACAAACGTGCCCGTAGATCCACTGTCGCCTTCGCCGGAGTCCAAGTTTCTGGTTGACTTGAAGTCGACTCTCGGACCAACTAAAACAAAACACCTTGGGCGTCGGTATCTGCAGGGGGTGAGTTCAAATCTGACTGACCTATCGCCAAGGGTTGCTCTCGATGGAAAAATGAGTCCCACAGCAATCCGACTGACGGAGTGAGGAGGTCACGGAGACTGCGAGAGAGACGTGCCCGACGGAATGGTGGACTACGTCAGGATGGCACCATTGCCTTCCCACGCACATATTGTAACCACGACTGCCATTTCCAGATTGTTTGCTTTGCCGCAGCCGCCACTGCTGCCTCAGAGCATTTTCCAGGGTCCTAATCTGTGCTCAGTCACGACTGAAGGAAGTCTACGACTCGAGTTATAGTTTTTGAATGCAGTCACTCATTGCGTTCTGGTGACGACGAGCATTACGGCACCGGAGGCCAATGCAGTATGTACGTGTCTGCAGGATGCTGCAGTTATTACCCACAATAGACAATTTGCCAAAACATATCGACACCCCCTCCCCCAAACCACCACCACACACAGCTACAATCGAGTGTGATACCCTGTCTCAGCCGCAGAAATATGGAGATGACAAAAATGCTTAATGAATATGCACTATACTTTCATTTACATCTTTGTTATCACTGGAATAAAGAGGATAAAACATAATTATCCATTCCGCCCAAAGAGCGAATTCCTGTCAGTTTTACGCAACAATACGGTAAAGAAAAGAAACCGTATTATTCCGTGTATCGTTTGATCAATTTCTCAGGATGTGGTCAATGCCGTCTCACCACTCGATACTTTGCCTTGGGCAAGGTCAGTATTGTCATCACATTGGTGCAGGTCTCATGATGTAGTATCCAATTTCCCTCTCTTGAAAACGAAATGTTATCATTAGAATATATTGAGACTTGTAGGGGTAATTATGTAATGCCGATTGTGTCATGCCTATAGCAAAGTGTCAAGCAATGCGATTTCAGAGAGTTTAAAAATACAGTTCTTAACACATAAAATACCAGTAACGTATCACGGAGCGTAACAGATTATATAACGTATACTTTTCATTTTCACAAAATGATGAATTTTATTCGCAAACGAAAACAAATTCCGAAATACATGTCATAAATATGTCAAGTAATGACTCCATGTAGTGACCAGCTTTGCAATGGAGCCGAACATTGCGATGTTGAAATTCAAGAAAAGTATTACCAGTCAAACTAGAGGCATAGCTTTTGTTTGTTTATCCGGTTTGTTGTTTATTTTGCTTGCTTGAAAGTTTGTTTACTTGGTTGCTATTTCATAACATCCTTTTAAACTAAGAAAATGCCAACATACCCATACCGCTTCAAAGCAACATCCTAGACAGCCTCGAGTTGCGCAGTGGCGGCGCTTTAAAGCGCTGGACGGGAGCAGCGCTTGCGCCGCTCAAACGCTTCGCTAAATTTCCCGCTCATCACCGCTTGCAAGCGCTGACGACATTCCCGCTCATCACCGCTTGCAAGCGCTGACGAGACCATCGTCGAAGCGTTTGAGCGGCGCAAGCGCTGCTCCCGTCCAGCGCTTTAAAGCGCCGCCACTGCGCAACTCGGGGCTGGTGTTTGCCAGAACAGACGTCTTTTCTCTTAATGAAGCAGCGAAGACTGCGGTAGAAATCTAGGCTTTCATAAATGCTTCTGTACCCAGCGCAATTTTAAAATTAACAGATTTGAAAATAATGCATCCCTAGGTCCTAAAATGCTTAGCTTGCGCTGATTGTTTTACAAGAAACAGTGTAATTGTTTTCAGCTTCTTAAGAAAAGTCAGACCCGTCTAACACCTCTTATAGACTTCTCCGGAAATGGACAACCTCCCAGCTATTGTATGTCAACCGGTTCTACTATTCCTGCTGGATCTGGATTAGAGAACACCAGAGAACCACTGTCCGACAGTAGTGGTAGCAGGCAGTTTCTTTCCCATGATGCATGCCAGGCGTGGAAAGAGATGAAGGCAGCAGTTGGGCACTTGGAACTACAACCAGGTGTGGCCCTCCCCCCGAGAGGGTCAGGGAGTATAAAGGGCCGAAACACTTGCTAACGCGGGTTCTTCCTCTGAAAGCTGTTGCCTCGCTCCTTTCATGCATCAGCAAAATCTTTGCAGGTACAAGCTTTCATGCTAAAAGCGTTGGAATAATTCTACAACATGCCAAATTCAAATTAAAACCGTAATTTCCAAAAGTACGCAAAAAATCCAACCAGACTAATGCGATTACGAGCAGAAATCTTTGACACGCATGATAATGAATTTTTTAATGTCATTATCGTCTATCTTGGCGACTTTATTCCCCAAGAACTTGATTATTCATTTTAAAATTTCCTAATAGAGAGCCGAAATTTAAAATTCAGTAATAAAAGTGAGCTTTTCCCTCATGTTTTGCACTGTGTGTGTGTGCGCGCGCGCGCGTGTGTGTGTGTGTGTGTGTGTGTGCGTGTGTGTGTGTGTGTGAGTGTGTGTGTGTGAGTGTGTGTGTGTGTGTGCATGCATGTATACACGCGTATTCATTCAGATATATTTCATATCATGCCTTCGTAGACATCCTTGTAAAAAGGTTTTGACATCCCCTGTGGAAGGTCGTTGCGTCTTTCTATTCAGCATCTGCTTCCTCTCCTGTTGACGAATCTTCCAATGCTTTGTCCATGGCATCCTCATCGTGCATGATCCAAGTTTCAATTATTCGCATCATGAGTTCCATCGAAGCTGAGCTGGCCAAGTGATCTGGTTTGACCACTGTCAACAAAATGCTAGCTATTTTGCTGTGAGGTGGAATCACCAATACTGGATACAAGGGATCCTTGCGACCAAACTTCACGTCACACAATATGATTTTAGTTTTGACGTCTACAGCAGAAAGGCGCCCATCATACACATCGAACAAGAATCCTACCGACCTCGTCAGAGGCAACTCTAGCCTCTCGGAGGGTAGATTAAGATATACATCAGAAATTTCTACATTCTTGTACAACGTTTTGACCTTGAGTCGTGTGCAGTCCATATAAAGGTGGACCGTAAGAGCGGTTTTATTCGTGGGAGTCACTCCACCAACACAGACCTCCATGGCCTGCTTCGAAGCAACCCCAATTTCGCAAAGCGAGCTTCCGTAGTTCAACTTGGATTGGATATCCACTTGGACGTTCACCTCCCAGTATGAAAAGTCTGACAAGATCTGCGTGCCACAAGTACCAGGAAAGCCGAAGGTCTGGGGAGAGTCCACGCTGGAAGTTTTGCCGACTGTTTTGTTACTTAGCTTGTCCAAAGAGTGTAGAACTGTGCAGAGAGGGTAGCATCGAAATGAGTCAAGATGTATGGTTGGAACTGCAACAGAAAAAAGCAACACAAATCAACATACCACACTAAACAGAAAAGGGAGAGTGGTAAGAGAAAGGGAACAGGCCTCGCGTAGAGAGGAGGCAATTTACTGAACACCTGAGCCAAGACAGAGGGATTCTCCAGGGAAGTTAGGCAAAGATCATTTATGGACGTCTGTCTGATGAGCATACTTGACATTTAATCAACACAAGAAATGTGTCATATTTGGTATGTGGCTCATTCTCTCTC
Organism: Theodoxus fluviatilis; assembly: GCA_034096865.1. NCBI lineage: Eukaryota > Metazoa > Mollusca > Gastropoda > Cycloneritida > Neritidae > Theodoxus > Theodoxus fluviatilis. The sequence continues at coordinate 5,891 of JAWQFJ010005532.1, read as the reverse complement.
TCTCTCTCTCTCTCTCTCTCTCTCTCTCTCTTTCTTTCTCTTCCTCTCTCTCTCCCTCTCCCTCCCTCTCCCTCCCTCTCTCCCTCCCTCTCTCCCCTCCCTCCCCCCCCTCCATCTCTCTATCTCTCTATTTCTCTCTCTCTCTCTCTCTCTCTCTCTCATATCAACAATACAGTCACAACAAAAGGAGAAATCCTACTTGTCTCCTTTGCGATGAAATGGAGGACGAAGTTTCTCTTGGATTGCAGTATGTATAGACATGTCAGAGAAAGGTTTGCTTTACCTCATGTACATCCAGGCTTAAAAGGAGAGAGCAGGTGGCTTTTAAAAGGAACACACGCCAAAACAATAAGAGACGTGGCAATGTTTACCTTCTAGGCCTAGGAACAGTAATATGCCCATTTAGTAATGTGCCAAGTATGATGTAAACAAGACACACTGAGTAGCCTTATGGGTGTAGAACATGGCAATATTCAGCAGGATCATGCAAAGTAGGTCCATGTATATTTACCTCCGCCAAGAAGGTTATGTTAAACCCTCGGTTCGTTTGTTAATTATTCCGCGAAATAAATCTATAATTTCAAAAAGGATTCTAATAAAATGCTATGAAACGTCAGGTTTTTCCCTAGAAACAATCCGTTTACTTTTGGTTTGGAGCTTATATGTTGTCTCGTTTTGGAATTACATTACATTACATTAGTCCTCTTCGCTCCGGTCGGAGCATAGGGCCTTCACTGCAAGTCTCCACCTCTGTCGGTCTTGGGCTGCCCTCTTTGCCTCTCCCCATGTCATCCGGACTGTCCTCAGCTCTGCCTGTAGGGTTCTTTTCCAGGTCAGTGCTGGTCGACCACGCTTCCGTTTACCCTGAGGGTTCCAGTCCAAGGCGTGGCGTGGAATGCAGGCATTAATTAAGAGTAACTTTATAATTCACCACGAAGTTGATGTCGTCTGACCATTGATAACGTCGGTATGTACGTCGGCAATCAGAAATCGCTATCAGCCACTAAAATAAACTGAAATTACCATGAAAGAGAACGTGTGGCGTTCTTGGTGAAAGTTTGAGCTCTCAGAGTGCTTTCTGGTGACAATGTTTTCCATCTATGACTACCTTCACCCACCTGAGCAGTCGGCCTGCTGAATAGATTCGTTCGGGGTTTTTTCCCTCCCTCCTTCCCTCCCTCTCTCTCCCTCCCTCCCACCCTCCCACTCTCCCTCCCTCCCCCCTCCCTCCTCTCTCCCTCCCTCCCCCTCCCTCTCTCTCTCCCTCCCTTCCAATCCCCACCCCCACCCACCCCCCACACACACACGCAAACACAGTGACATTCCCTGTCTATACCGATTAAGAGACTTGTAGGTAAATAAACATACATGTACACCTATAACACCTCTGGCCGCCGGACATACTTTTGCGGTAAGAAATACACGTATACTTACAGGTCACATCGATGTTGGAGTACAGTTCGAAGTTCGAGGTCTCGTTCTCTTCATCGCTAACGTCGACGTTTTCCATGGCTTTATTCCTCGTTCGTTTCTAAAAATGCATAACTGCTCAGAAACGATAGATGGAAGGCGCATGTTAAACGTGGCAAACCAAACCTTCCCTAGCAGTGGGCATCGGTAAATGTGTGGCGATTCGACATGCCAATACTGTACATTCACATAAGATTCTGCCGCACGGTATTATGTCCCTAACAGCTCTATCATTTCGACTGTAATCTCTGTTCTGAATAGCCGTTGTCGATGATATATTTCAATTGTCAGCTACGTTGACCGCCTGGAGTAAGATAGGGCTGGAGGTGGGGGGGGGGGGGGGGGGGGGGGGGTATGGGTGGGTGTTGGGGGGGGGGAGTGGGGGGGGGGTTGAGTGTTAAAAAAAAGAGCATTTGTTTTTAAAGCCGATTTGACATCAAGCTGGAAATAATCATTTGAAAAATCTTCTTTGAGTCCATTTTGGTTCCGATTTGTACATTAAAAAACTATTCATCGTACGCAGTTCTTGTGTATGCGTCGATGCGTTACCTTCATTTTACAGCCTTATCAAAATAAAACGAACTCTCTTTTATAAAAACACAACTGAATACTACGGCTATGACCATGACAACGATATGCATATATCAGACGAAGACGAAGTGTTACATTAGCAATGTAAATGGGAGAACAAAACAAGGCACACTAATTTTACAGAAAAAAGGTAACAAGCCGTGTGATCCATTTTAACACACCAGCCACCATTAACAGAAATATAGCAGTATTCTGTACTTACGAATCACAAACACGCAGAAAGTTGGCACTCCTGCCCGAAGTCAGATCTCCATTGTATATAGAATCTGAAGCAGTGTGGCAAGATCAACTCCCGTGCTCCACGCCCTGCTATAAAAAGCTCACCCCATGAGATGAACTGACTCCAGTAGGGAACATCATTCAACTGACTGGGCCTCGTTGCTTCGAAGCGAGGTCCTGCGAGGCAGAGGCCTGTGTCAACATTTGATTGGTTTTACATCTGCTTTCATCATGATGACACGTGTAGCCCAAAGTGGGTGTAGAACATGGCGTTATTCAGCAGGGGCAGGAGCTTGCCAAGGAAATCATATGTTACCCTCGGTTCGTTCGTTAGTTAGTTATTCAGTAAAATAACTTGAAAAGGTTAAAAGATTTTCCAATAAAGTTTATGAAAGGTCAGGGTTTCACCCGAGGAACACTCCATTAAATGTTAGACACGTGTCAACATGATGAAAGCAGATGTAAAGGCAATCAAATGTCGACACCGGTCTAATAATTTGCAAGAGCTTGGCTTCCTCGCGTCTACACAACGCGCCGCAGGGCTCCTCTCTCCTCCGCTCTCACCTGACGAAGGAACGGTACTCGGAACGCTCGTGGAAACTGAATAAACACCGTCGGATGTAACGTCCTCCTTGGGTTTTCATTATGGTAACCTATCAGTTGCCCACAATTTGTGAAATGAAGGTCCGAACAACTAACACAAACGTGACAGTGTAAAAGGCGCGTGCAAGTCATGAAGGGTAGGTGTGAATTGTCCAGTATTCACGACAGCGTACCGCGGAGCCATTATATCTAATGATCACACCGGCCAGTGTATTGCCTCAGAAGCCCTAGCCATGAAATCACTGCACTTTGTTATGACAACATTCCTTCGTTGCTCAAGATTACTATGTAAAATCTGGACTAAAATGGACTCTCGTGCACAGAGTAGATCAGGAATGGCATTTTGTACCAAAAAGACACGTCCGACCTTGAAAGCAGCAAACGCGACAGCATCACCAGGGACAGAACATGCAGGAAGATCCCAATACCTCCTCCTAAAGCAGTGTCTTTCTGTATATCGGTGGCATATGCTTCTTGGGGCTGAACGTAGCGGAGCTGCTGCAGGAAGCCTGAAAAATCTGCTGTAGTGGGTTCCAGTTGATGACACGGATACAGTGCGGCAGCTGTCGCTTGAGTAAAGCCCACACTGCACCCGAGTGAGTGCTTCCAAGATTTAGATCAACAGCCACACTCCCATCAGCAAAAGATGCTTACTTACTTACTTAATACCCGCAATGCCAGCTTTCGGCATGTAGGGCAGCAACAAAGGATCGCCACCCCTGCCGGTTTTGGGCCTTCTTTTGAATTATGCTCCAGGATTCCTTCATGATCTTGAGCTCCCCTTCCACTGTTCGGCGCCAGGTGTTTTTTGGTCTGCCCCTCTTGCGTCTGCCTTCTGGTGTCCAGTGAAGGGCTGTGAGTGGGATGCTGTCTGGCTCGCGTCTGATGACATACCCTATCCAACTCCATCGCCTCGTGATGATGGTTCACATGTCTTCTTGGTGGCAGCGGGCGAGCAGTTGTTGGTGTGAGACGGTATTTGGCCAGAAGATTCGCAGGATCTTTCTGAGGTTCTTTGTATATGTATGTAGGTATGTATGTAGGTATTTTGGCTCTTATATAGCGCCAATCTCACACCAAAGGCATGCTCAATGCGCTCAACACGTTCACCCTTTGAATAAAAGAGTTTTTAGCTGTGACTTGAAAGTCTGTATTGAAGGAGACTTCCTCAGTCTGTCTGGGATATCGTTCCAGAGTTTTGGTCCCGCATACGAGAATGCTCTCTCCCCAGATCTCTTGGTCTTGTAGCGGGGCACATGGAGTAATGACTGCGCCGAAGATCTGAGATCCCTCACAGGCTTATAAGTCTTGAGGAGCTCAACCAGATACAGCGGGGCCAAACCATTGACGCACTTGAACACATGACACAGCGTTGGTGGACAGGCAGCCAGTGTAGCTCTCGAAGGATGGGTGTTATGTGAGAACGACTTTGTGTTTCTGCTTCGTTCACTGAAGAAGGGCGTGTGCCAGAAAACCTTTGATTTTGGTGTTGTCGTGTGTGTCTCGAAGGATGGGTGTTATGTGAGAACGACTTTGTGTTTCTGCTTCGTTCACTGAAGAAGGGCGTGTGCCAGAAAACCTTTGATTTTGGTGTTGTCGTGTGTGTTTTTCTTATTTATGAGGTTCTTTGTGTGGAAGGTTGACCGCTCGGCAATATTTCTCCCAGTGAAGAGTAGGGCAAGGGCGGACAAGCAGCAAAGGATGCGCGATGACTAACATTACTGAACTCGATGGTGAACCGTCCCACACTTTCAGACTACTGCGGTGGTCTGACTGTTCCGGCGGAGGCGTCAGTGACACCAGAGGTGAGAATGCATCCCAACTCAAGGGCGCACAGAGCCTGTGGCAATAAAGCTGTGATAAAACCGTCTCAATTTATGGGTGTTAATGCGCCATTTTCGCACAGATCATTTGATGTCGACGGCAAGCGGGCATTAATGTTCAAACGCTATATACTTCCTCAGTAATTGTTGTTGATCATAGACAGTGGAAAAACTTTATTTTCTTGGCAGGAAATGTCGTGTACCCGAATAAAAGTACTAATTTATCTACTTATCAGCTCCTTCTCCTCATAACATAAAACATTTGCACTTTCTCCGACTCCCTACTTCTCACCCTCATGCACTTATGCAAGGCAGATGACACAAACCATCACACAGAGTAAATTGTAACCTTAGACAGTTGACGGGTACCTGGGTCAGGATTTTCATGGTCTGACACTTTTTACTTGTCAAGAAGTTTTCACCTGTTCATATTATAGATTTTTCATTCTTTTCTCTTTTCCGTTTTTTCTCTCTCTTTTCTGTTTGTTTTTTTGATAACCATTTTCTCTTGTCATAATCGTAAATAGTTCTGCGTCTGTATCTGGATTTGCCCAGACATACTGTTCACAAGTACTGTACATTACTTCCAAATACAGATGATGTTTGGGACATTTTTGCTCCTGAATTATGGTCCAATCTTCATTTTACTAATGAAGAGGATTTTACCTGTGCAAAATAGTATCAATTTTGCAATCAAAGTAGGTAATCGACTAGTTTGCTCTGTCCTTACTTTTATTTTTCTGCGCCTATGTATGAATCTGGTCTTGTAATATTGTAATTTGAGTATTTGTATCTAAACGGTTTTTTTGGGGGTTTTTTTACTCCTCCTTTTGCCTCAAAAAACACACGCTCATGTATTGATATTTGTTTTGATTTGACGGGTCGTCGACCGCAACTTAGAAATCAATCAATCACTCTCTCTATTTCTGTCTCTGCTAAATTATCCTTTTCATAGTTTTCGCCTTACCAATTGCGAAGGAAGGTAGACAATAAAACCTTCAACGTCTCTCTCTCTCTCTCTCTCTCTCTCTCTCTCTCTCTCTCTCTCTCTCTGTGTGTCTCTCTCTCTCTCTGTCTCTCTGTCTCTCTCTGTCTCTCTCTCTCTCTCTCTCTGTCTCTCTCTCTCTCTCTCTCTCTCTCTCTCTCTCTCTCTCTCGATCAGATGTTGGGGGATTACTGGTCGAC